>JAAGNO010020490.1:137676-167068 GCA_033439905.1 Ceryle rudis
ATCTTCTCCAGATGTTGCCAAGAAGAATGATTTTTGCACACTTACCAAGTACCTGTGCTTAATGCTCTCCCAAACCCTCCCACTTTATTCTGCCTCACTTTCCTGTTCATGTCCCCTTCCTTATGTCTCCCCTCTCTGTACCCTTTCATCTCCCAGCAAAGCCTCATCTCTTTGATCTTTATAAAGGTACAAACAGAAATGTTGTGGTGTTAATGTGACACTGCAAAATGTCACTGTTTTGTCTGTTTTATCCCCTCCTGCCCAAATCCTCTCTCTGCCTTGCCCATTGAACCCTAAATTCTCCCAGATGGGAGTTACCTATATCTTGTCTGTCACAAAGTAGTGTCATTCTCAGGTGAAATCCCTTGGCACCACTATAAGTATAAATGTTAATAAAATTATTATCTGAGACTTCACTGAGTGTAAATATGAATAAGAACATAACACCAAACAACTCTTTAAATAAAATTTCTCATACTCTCCTTTTTCCCCTCCTGCTCATTACTTTAAATAGTCTGTCAAAAATAGCTGATTAAGTTATTTGTCCCCAAATACTGAAGAGTCTGGAGATGCAACTTTCTGCTAGACTCTCTTTCATCTTTTCCTACATATCTTCATTAAAAGTTTTTGCCTGCCTTAAATCTACATAAAACTTTCTCAGGTGGAAGCTGCTGTCACGTGCATTTCAAAGCACTTGACTGAGTCCTTGAGAATTCACACCCAGCTATGATCCACTACACTTCCTCACCAGTGACAGGCGTCAGAATAATAAATATAAGAAGCCAGAGGAGAGTCACTGGCACTGTGGAAGGACTCAATCTCTGGCTAAGCATTTCTAGCCTTCTGAGCTCACAGGCAAGGCACCTAAAAGGTGCCACTGTGAATTTATCAGTCGCATCACTGATTCATTGCCTTATATCTCCCATCAGAGGACCAAGACTCTGCCAGAGCGTTGCCAAGCAACCCTCTCTTGGGCTAAACACAAAAATTGGTGCCACAAAGGCTTCATGATTGAGTGAAGTCCTTTTCCTTCACACTGGCCATCATGCCTTCAGTTACCATGCAGGTCTCCAGTGCCCCAAAAGCTTTGCTGCTGAGCTCTGAATGGGATGTGTGGGAACAGATCTCTGGCTGCAGTGAGCTGCAACTAAGTGCTGCAGTGGTACAAACAAAAGGTCTTTACCCAGCCATTCTCCTTTAGGAAGAATGTTAAACCTGGAGTACGTTTCTGATGATGCTGCCATTCACTAAGCATATAACCAGCAAAAGATCATCACTAGACTTCTGGCTCACATGCTGCATATAATAAGATTGTAATAAGATCCATCATCTAAGAGTCACGGACTCCATCTATGCCATGCAGCAGCAATGCTAAATAGGTGTTTGCATTCATTTGTTTATTTCCAGCTGTCTTGATAAATACCAGGTTTTTTCCACTCCCAGTCCTTAAGCAGCATTTCAAAAACACCATAAATGAAAATCAAAGTCTGTATTTTGGAAGGCAGAGGCTAATAAAAGAATCGGATTTTTTATGTCTATTTATTACTTAGAGCTTAGGTAATTCAATTTATTTTAGCGATACTGCTCTTGGTAGTACTTTGGTTTTTAATGTTATTGACTGGTTGTCCATTTTTAAGGGAAGTATTCACAAGGGTGTTTTGTTTAAAAATGCACAAAGGTATCTTATTAAATAATGTCACAAACATGAAGTTCATTATTATGCAAATGCCATCCTCAGAACAGATTTGTTAATTGCAACTCATTTGCATAATTAATGAACTCTCAAATGAATAATGCCTTTGCAGATTTGTGCAGCATTGTTTTAAAATAAATTATAAAATACATGTCAAATGAAGAGTGCTTCTTAGATTCCCATAGCATTGTTTGAAAATTAATTACCAACCGCTTGTCAAATTAAAATGAGTTTATAGTTTTTACAATGTTATTTTAAAATTAATCACAAAATAAAATGTCGCCATACTAAAGTAAATAACTTGTTCTTTTTTTCAAAGAAGAAATGTAGAAAAATATGTTTAAACTTCGGTTACATTGTTTGTTATACTGATCCTGAGTTTTAGTCATTTTGTCGTAGCATTATGATTTAACAAACTTGATAGCTGTTTGTATGTTAATGTTTTAGTAAATTAAGATTAATTTAATTATATTCTGTTGGATCTCTAATAGTACTAATGATTAATGGTAGTGCATATAAAAATGTTGCGTGGGCAAGGTCATGATATATTTGTAACAAAAAAGCCTGGACTTCCAATGACTGTAAATTCATGATTGTTTTTATAAAGGGCTATGCATCTTTAAAACTCATTTGGTTTCTGGATTTTTTTTTAACAATACCTTGAGCCAGGACTATTCTTTTTTGTCATATAACATATTTCCATATTTCGCAGAGAAAAGAAACCTAAAACTTCAGGAAAGTCAAAGTTTTCCTGCATACATACCCACACAGCCTACATAAAGTCAGATCAGCCTCAGGAACGCAGCACTGCAGCTTGATACCCCGTAACTGGTATTTTAAAACACAGATTAAGGATGATCTTCCACTGTGAGACACAAAAACTGAGGCAGATTTTATGCTTTCTGTAAATTACTGTTCACTATATATAGGAAGAAAAACACTTTATGTCCTGAGTACTTGAGCATCTCTGTAAATGATGAAGGATTCAAATACCCTGATAGGTGCTACCAAAAGAGGCTATGGAGGTACTTTACCATTCTTTGAAGATTAGCCTTGCTTAGGTAGAGAGCTTCCAACCATTTCACAACCCTCTGAATTATGGTAAGATTCATCCTGGTTAATAAAGTCAATAGCCTATTTTTTAAGCATGCTGGAGGAAGACCACTTCCTTTGTTCACTTTTACATTGTCCATAACTCTTAATAACAGTTCTATCCTGTAGACACTACGTCATTTATAATTTTAGTCAGTCACAAGCAGAGTCTTGGTAATGCATACATAAATATAGATAGATCTATATGTGTATATCTTTGTGTGTTTGCATGTGTGTAAAAAGTCTCTTTTGAACTCAAGACAAGAAGATATGTATTAAGGAAAAATTCATATATTAAAAAAAAAAAAAAGAGAAGAAAGTAGTTTACAGATGTGTTCCAGTTTCTGGAATTTACTCTAGGATACTTAAGGTTGTTGATGGCTGTGGAGTAATGAGAGAAAATATAAATATGCAAAATAGATTGATTCTGATTTCAAAGATTTCTTTGAACGGACAGTCCTAAGGACTAAAAGAATAGGCTAAATAGAGATCAGGGACATGATCCAATGCAGCTGTGGGATTCACGCTTCTAAGAAGCAATAGGGATTACCAGTAAAATAGGACAAACCTCTTGGATTATGTTGGTAAAACTTGAGGCAGTAAGATTTGTTTTCCTACCCTGTGTAACAGATTAAAAGCACAAAAAGTACAAAGATTGTAATAATTTGTGTCAAATGAAGGAGCATTTGTCAGAGGCATTTTTTTTTAATTGCAAAATGTAATGGAGGACACACGATAACCGAGTGGTACAGTAATACTTGTACACATTTGGTCATGTAGGTGACAGGATTTCATTCTGTGTCCTCAGAAGACCAGATGACCATGGATGCCACAGCAGTACTGCTACTAAGGGAGAACAACTTCTAAACCACAAGACAGCTAGTGTTGCTGCAGAACATGCTTCTTCAGATGTTTAGCAGGGTGTGGTGTAGCTTCTGGCCATGACTAACCAATGGAATTTACTGGGGACAGTGATCAGAGGTGACACAGCATAAGTCTGGAGTGATACATTAAAGAAATCACAAAGTCCTTGAATTTAGGTGTCATTAAGTCAATGACAGGTGTGAAAGCTTCTAATGGAGAAAATTATAGACATTGTCATTTTAAAGTTTATTTCACTTGATTCCTCAGGGGATAACTATCTGTGTGTGAATCATCCATCACCGTGACTGTTGCCCTGGAGAATTAAAATGCTTAATGGATTGTTGCTCTATTGTGTCGCTGAGCTTACAGATGTGCAGGAAGTTAGTTATGTCCATGTTCTCTACATGGACAGAGAGTCCATTTAGAGAACACTGGTGAGATAAAATTTCTACTGTTTGCCCCTTGCTACTAGTACCAGCACTATAACACCAGGAAAAAATCTTTCCTCTGATGATACAAAGCCTGTTTGATTACTGTGGAAGGCTGGTCTATCTACATTAAGCAGTCTGGAAAGAGCTATTGGTTTTAGAAACTTCACTGAATTAAGCAAGGAAATGTTTCCTCTTCAGAGTTTCATGGGTATTAGTGGACTCAGGATTACTTTTTATTAGAAGAGGAATTTACATTCTGCATTCCTTGCTTACAAAATGTTCACTTAGACAAACAAAACAATAACTTAACTTTACATCAATGTCTTCTTTCTTCCTCCTTGCATCTGCGAAAAAGCTACAGAATTTCTAGAGGGTGTAAAGTTTCTGGATATCCAGAAGGATATATTCTGCAAATGCTCCAAATGGTTGAGAAAACAAATGTTTAGGCTAATGTATGCTGGTGCAGGTCAAATGGTACTATTCCTAATGCATACTGCCACCAATACTATGCTGAAACACATGCTCTCCAGATCATAGGCAATGCCCTGTGTAATTGTAATGTAACTTTCATAAGAAAACCACTTCTTTGGTAAAAATACGGAAATGAAAAGCAATAGATGTAAATACGATATACTTTGTATGCACACATGTATACTGATTAATCACAAAGCAGCTTCCAAAAATGATGAAGCACTGTAATCTTAATTATTAGTTGGAGAAACTAGAGAATAATATAGTTAAGAATCTTGCCTGGAATTTTACAGGTGGCTAAAGTAATAAAAATATGATCAAGATCTTAATTTGAATTATGTGTGCTTTGTTGTGATTCTACATCTTAACTACAATGAGAAGAATTCTAACATTAAAGTTCTTCTCAGTCATAATTTTCTAAATTCACCATTGTTTCTATGCACATTATTATGAAAAGTAGACATTTTTGTCTAATAATTATGTTGCTGTCTTTTCTGTTAGTGCAACAAATTACATTAATTTATAAGAACTTTTAAAATACACAATTATAGTTGAAAGTTTTGGCTGTTAATCTGACTTTAGCTTCAATGCGGTCAGTGGATATATGCTGATCTGGGAAGAATGAGATATGGCCCTGCTGTACTGGTATTTTACAAACACTCCTATTACTCTTTTTATCATCTTAATGAATGCTATTTTTTCTTGCATTATTAAAATCTTCTCTTCATCCAATAAAATTCAATGAGAATACAATTAATAAATTGATGATTTATTTTATCCAAAACCTGTGTGAGTGAAGGACCATACCCACTGCCATTTGGCATGCTGTAGAACAAGTCTGTGGAAAGGGCCCTGGGACCTGGGGGCAGCAAGCTGAGCACAGGCCAGCAGTGTGTCCTGACAACAAACACAGCATCACATTCAACCCACCCAATCTGCTGTGAGGTTTTTGGAATGGTTATTGAAAATCAAAGCTAGACATGCAAAAGGTTTAATTCTAATAACTTATTCTTTTAACTTTCTTACAAAAAGAAATGCAGGGAAAGATGCTGGAAAATATTTTTTGTTGTTTTTAAAAATAAACAAAAAGTACTCAACCCTCTTGTTAATAATAATCAAGGTAAAGATCCCTCTATGAATTATACGCAAAGTGGAAAAGGATTTTTTAAATCCTATAAAAACTGCAGTGAACTGGTTATATAAGACTGTCCAATGCTGTAGAAAAAAAAAAAAATCACTGAATGAATTAAACTCCAATAGATCTGCCTTTAGAAAGTCACACATACAATGTCAACTGTAGAAGGATTACAGAGGACTTATTTTGTAGTAATCTTCAATTTATAATCACTTAGTTTCTTTTGGATTAGATCCAGTCCATTTCATTAACCTGTAGTAAGGTTTTTCCTTTCTTGCATTTTAATCCACTCTAGCCTGATTTACAAAGATTAACTTCAGATTGAAGTTCTTGAGATCCACATCCGCAGATCAGAATATTTGACTTGGAAACACATATAAAATATGTCTCAAATAATGTCCCTTTTCAATTTTACTAATAAAAAATATCTCGGTCTGAAAATGATTAATCAACAAGTTTGTAGGGACACCAATCTTCTCAGATATTCCAAAACCTACTGTTGAACAAAAAATAAACACCAAACTTAAATAGCGGCCTTGAGGATAAAAATTATCCTTTCTGATCTAATGAAATAAATAACGATTTAAAAAGATAATAAGGAATAAGAATTAGAATGAGAGATCAAGAGAAAGCAAGACAGTACCTGTTTAGTAAAAAAGCCTGAATGAGACCTTAGTTTGATATGCCTATCATTCATAAGTTTGAGAAAGAAAGTATATAACTGTGTAGTAAGACAATCTAATTCTGTCTGCAATTATCACAGCGTAAATTCAAACATTACTGAATTGTAGTAGGCTGAAGCTCAGTACTTGAAATTACCTGATCTCATCTATTTTAAATGTTAAAATATACCTGAAAAGAGGAGGTCGATAGCTTTATTTTGAAAGAGTAAAAAAGAATTCTGATACTTACTATAGTTGTATATAATTATTCCTACAGATGCTGACTATGAATCAATCAATATACCAGTTCCAGATGTTATAATACATCTCCATTTGTGAAATAAAAAAATCAAATGTTTACGATGCTGTTAAGGCACTGCACATTCATTATAACTGGGCTGTATACAATCTAACCTTGATACTTCAGCTTTTCTACTTTGTTTTTAATGCTGAATACTTCCTTCCAAAGTACTTCCATTTCACAGTAGTATTTGGATTTCTAAGTATTTTCATACAAAATAATAAAGAAAACATAAGCCTTTAAGCCTTCTCCAAATATGATTGACATTTTTTCAATCCAACCTGCATTTTTATTCTCAAAGTCCTGTACCAGAATTCAAATAGATTACCAGTTAGCTCAACGTCTTTTGTTAACTGAGATCATGAGAGTTAGAAAAAATCTGAATTCATAAACTGTCTTAGTCTATACTGTTGCCAGTGACAATCATTTTAGGCTTCAGCAGGTATTTTTCTCTGAATTGTTCATATCTTTACCTAGAATGACACAAAATACAGCCAGATCACATTACAGAGCAACAATGTGAGTTTAAAATCAATATGTAAAAAATAAGAAAAAAAGTTGAAGCAGAAAAATCCCTTGGTATTTCTCATTTTAGACTTGGTTTTGGCTCTGCCCCTGTCTGTCTCCAAAGTGGATGCTCCCTGCTGTGAGGCCACAGCAACAACATCATCCACTTTCCAGTGCTAAGGGCTGCTGTGGGTAGCCCTCACTCAGTTGTTGCTCTTAAAGTCTTGGCCATCACCCTCTCGCTTCAGAGGCAGGTGTCAAGAAAGTGCCCGTGTCCTAGGAAGCTGTAGAGAATCATCTGACCTATGTATTAATGGGGGATTAGTGGGTGCCTATCAGTCAGCTCTTTGCCCAGGGGATGTACGTCACACAACCCTGCTGTATATCACACAATCCCTTTTCTGTCCTCTCTGCTCAAGGGATTAATCTTATTTTCCTCCATCACATGCTGTATGTTATTGACTATTATTTAGTGAATTTAGCAGACATACTGCCTGTGGTTATCCTGGTGTGAAGAGTGACCCATCATGCACAGAGGTCTGTCACACAGTTTCCCAGCACATATTTGCTGAATAACGACACGGCATGTACATCAAAAACATTAAGACTATATAGGTCATATTCTGACTCCTTTGTCAGTATTATCAGCAACAGCTTGATGCAAGGTGCATGGGGATGTGTGTTAGCTTACAGTTAATACAAAATAGGAGTGTAACGTGACTGTGGATGAATTGTAAGGGGTGTTTTTCTATGAGGCTTTTGTATGAATCTGCATCAGCCCAACAGCCTCTGTGCAAAAGTGGCTCAAATTAACATTAATGTATGGTTAATTGTGTCCAGGCCATGCCATTTAAACTAATTTTAAGCAAATAACATTCTATTTAAAGGCATTTCTTCAATTAAATATTAAGGGGTTTTTTTTTTTCAAAATACTACAGCTATGGCATATTTATCTCTTCTTTATATGGAGACACATTACAGCAAAAAACTGAAGTCAATAAATATGTCTGTCAATACACATGGAAAACCATAATGAAAATGCATGCCTAGCAAGAGTTGACTTCAATTCAAAGCATTTTTCTGAGAATAGCTACAGACTTACTTTCACTCATGATTTTTCCAGAAAAAAAAACCCTTTATATCCAAGCCCTATGCTACCAGTAAAAAGGGCTTAATTAAAGCTGGTATAGAATGTATTTTTGGGATAAAAGGTATAAACTAAAACCACTGATTTTTCAGGCAAGAATCAAAATAAATTATTCAGAAATGCCTCAAAACCCAAAATGATGTGTTCAGTTTGTATTTTTCATGTGAATTAACCAAATAATTCTCTTCTATTTTTCTTCTACAAGATGAAAGTCATATAAAAACACTTTCAAAACAAGGGCTCAACTTTTTATATTCTAAAAGAACATCAAATGCTTCAAGTATTTTTTCTAAAATAATACCATCAAATTTGGTATATTTTTGCACAGCTTGACTTTGACAAATTCACATTCCAGTTAATTTACTTACCAAAAAAAATTTTAAAAGTTTTCTGAGAAAACTCCTGACACTTGAACACCCGTGAGCTCTGCAATCAGATGTTACTTTGGCAAATGTCTTTACTACTGTAGTGCAGCTTGAGTTGCTTGGGCTTTGGGGTTGTTTTGTGGGGGTTTTTTTGGACTTATGGAGTCAAGACCTGTGAATTACCAGGATATCTTTAACAAAACACTTTTTTCCATAGTAAATTTCCATAGAATCTCCTCAGCTTCAGGGCAAGCTTTCTTGCTAACCTAAGAAAGAAAACACTCTGGAGAGACAGGATTGCCCAAACTCATCAGGACTATGATAGGCCTTTCTCACTTAGGGAAGATAGAGATTTCAACATGAGCCCCTAAATTCTAGATGAACATATTGGCCACTTGGTTATTTGGATAGTTCTCACCTAGGTTAATTTTTAAAATCTGAAAGCTCAAGGTTGTGGTTGTTTTCTTTTTCCCCAATGTAGAATGAAGTCCAAATGCTTGAAATCATTTTCAAAACAGAATTCTTGTTTTACAGCCAATCTCACAGCTGACTTCACTGGAGCTATTTACATGAATAAGGGAAGCAGATTTTGACCACTGTATCTGTGTCTAGACTAGCAGATTTAAGAGTGCCAGGGAAGTGCTTCCAGGCACTGGAATTTGATTGTCTACACCGTTAAATCGTTAACAGAGCCTCTGGCATGCTCCTGGCTTTTCCTAGCTAGAGCAGTTCCAAACAATTCACAAGGACCTTTTCCTATAGGTACCATGAACACAAACATCCTTTGGACAGTGTAACAGTTTCATGGCATGGATGTCTGCACCGCATGCCAGAGAACATTCAAAAGTTTAATTTAGTGGTATAGAATGACCAGTACGGACCAAAAAAGAAAATAAAAATCTTGACTTTCTCTTCACGGAAAGGAAGAAAGGTAATTAGGAAGGGAAAAGGGGGAAAATAACAAATATTTAATTTTAATGACCAGATTTTTTAAAATGGAATCCCCTTCTCTCATCTTCTCAGTGCTAAGAAAACCTGATGTTCCTTCTCACCTTGTTCATACTAGCTTATTTTTATCTCAATTCTCCAATTTCCTGCTTTGTAGTAACGTATCAATACACTGACAGAGAAAAAAAAATAACAGGTTTAACTTATTAGTAAATATTACAATAAAAATTGTAGCTACATTATTTCTGAGCAGGCCTTTGTCCAACCCAAACATTTTACTCAAGTTTCTGTGCCAAAGGGCAAGAAAGGGGACTGCTCAAATCCTCCTTTGAATAACCTACGGCCAAAAGAAAAGACACTTTTGAAAAACAAGAATCAGCTCAGTTGGGAAACTAAAAGCTAAACTATGTTTGTGTTTTTGCAGAGATACACAAGGGCAGAAGGACACCTTCCTCAGGCATTCAGTCTCTGCACAGGATCAGGCACAATGGCAGTGATTGTATTTATGGAATGACAGGACTGCATGGGGCTAAAGCCCCTAGAAATTCTGTGTGAGAAGGGGTATGCCCTCTCACCCACTTTGCTGCACCACAGATATGGCTGGATTTAGGAAGCAGCCTTCTGTCTCCTAAGTACTTATTTTGCCTGTACTGATTATGTTCACCTTTAGAATTCCTAGGACTGCATTGACTAAGGCACTGTGGAAAGTCTCTTCACCCCCCACTGCCACTGCTGTGGTTCAGATTCTTTTCAAGGACCCCCTGAGCTATCCTGTTAGATTCATTGAGGTGGGAAGGTCCACTAAACTCTGTTTGAAGTGGTTCACAGAACCAAGATCAAGGATCTGTTTTCTTTTTATCTTTCTTCTAATTGGAATGAAGCAGCACCCCAAGGAAATGTCCACTGCTCGTTTCCCACCTATGCACTGTAACCCATCCCACAGAGCTGATTTCTGCCCTAGTTTGGAGATGAAAAACAGTAGACTGGTTAATATCTGTCTTTTTTGAGAGTACAGTACAATCTAGTACAGTCGAAGTATAAAGGCTGTCTTAAAGAAAGAAAGGTCACATGAATTAGTTGATTTGAGGATTCCTCTAGCATTTCATAGGGAATTTATTTCAAACCATGTATATTAATAAAGCAAAGCCCATGGTGTTTCCAAGCATGCTTGGTGACATGTGCAGAACTGCCAAATGGTCCATTATTTCTAAAAATTATGTGTCCCAAGGCAGCAGCAAACTTGTTTTCCAGACATCACGGGCATCGGTTTATGTGCTACATTTAGCATGTCCCTTTTTCCTGTGTTTTCCAAGATAAGTCTGGTTTTAAAAATCCTATTCTTTGCATAACATTTATTTTTTTCAGAATACATCCTAAAATGCCTACTTATTCTGTCATCCACTAAGCATTAGCACCGTTCAAGACAGAGAAAAAAAAAGCAGAGTATGAAAATGAAAGACCTGAAATGTAATGGCTGTGTTATAGCAGCACATAAGGTCTACATAGTAGTCAAAAATAAGATGTTGCTGCACTTTTATATGGCCTATGTATTTTATCTTGTTAATTATCTGTTCATTTATACTGGTGAAAGCAATTATTTTCTTTAGCAGTATAGTATTCCATATAAATCATAACGCCTGAGGAATTTTAGAGGTTTGGTTTTGGTTTTGACACCTACTGGATTATTTCATACTGTAGTGACAGTACGAAATTCAGAGACAATCTTTCGGACCATTTTCAGACCATCTACATAAGGAAAAAAGAATTTGCTTGCATAACAAAAAGCTTTTAAGGAAGAACATAGTATTTCATTCAGTCAAAGCTTCTGGTAATGATATCCTGCTAAAGATAAAAATACAGTTTGCCAGTGACAAATGCTTATCAGGATTTTAGATTGTATACAAAGGGAGTTAAAAAACAGGCACAAAAATGTAACACAGCAAATTCACTCTTCTTTACACATTCAGGGTCAACTTGTTAGCATGTCAGTCATGTTAGGTACTAATTCAGCAACTGCAGTATATGCATTTTTAATTTTAACAGGCCCACACTTTAGTGCAGCAGACCCTTACCAGGTCAGCCCAATTATAAAGCATTTTGCCCAAAGACTTAGTGCCACTGAGCATTCTGGACTCATGAGAAATCATGGAACATATCTCAGCTGTCCCCTCAGCCTATAAAAGAGAATTTAGGGCAACGATGATTTTGGAGACATGAGAAAATTTCTGAAACAGCTACATTGTTCTCAGCACAGTATGATCCTTCCAGCTTTTAAATAGGTGACTGTACAGTCTTACAGAGCACTGCCTGGAGTAGCAGAGATATCCCTGGCTTAGTATCTGACTTCAGGGAAGCCCTTCTATCCATCTCTCAGTCCCTCTTGTGTTCTGTCATGCGCGTGAACACACAGTTCATGCCTCAGTTTCTCCACTTTATAGACAGAGATAATGCAAATGATGTCTGTGAAGTTCTTTGAAAACTGCTGATGTGAAAGAGTATGTATAAGTAAAGTACTACTCGTGTACAACTGACTCTCCCTTTCTTTTTCTGGAGATTAGAGTGCCTTAGAAAATAAAGAAAAATAAAACTTTCATATTCATAAAACAATCAGTCTGTACTAGAAGGATGAATGTTTGGAGTTGATCAGTTCTGCCCTCACCAGCAGAGCCGATAATAATCAGTCACTTATGTGCTATTTCACAGCTGATACCTCCTCCAAAAAAAAATTAATTGCAAAAGTTTCACAGATGTCTGCAGCAGTTGACCAGAGCTCTTGGGTTATTGCTTGTCAGACTATTAATGGGTTTGGCTAACCATGACAGTCATTACTTTCCCCCTCCTGTGAGCTACTTTCTGTGTAATTTATGCATAGGTTTTGCCAAGATTTGACAACTTTCAGGATATTAACATAAAATTAGACTGCAGAGCTGAACAATGGGTGGCATTAAAATTAGCAGCAGTGGAAACCAATCAAAGAGAATTGGTTTCTCTCCTGCTTTGCTTTTAAGTTAATATTTTTTATTTACTTTGTCTTATTTCAATATAATTTTAGAAGGGGGGGTGAAAGAATAAATTTAAAAAAAAAAAGGGTTTGCTTTGCTGGGTACCTTAGGAACCTTCAGAATGGTAGAGAAATTTCAATTAGACAAAATGCCTGACAGCATCTTAAACAACAGATATCCTGAAATCAATCGCAGAGGATGAAAAGTTAGAAGGGTTTTTTTTAAAAAAGAGACTTTAAATGGAGCAGTGTCTGCTACACACAGATTGTTTAGTGAATGCCATTACAGAATGCAATGTGTGTGTTAATAAGTAAGGACATCTGGTAACCAGCTTTTTTCTGATTCATTAACTGACTCTGCTTCTGTGGCCACAGGGCTTGATAGGGAAGGCTGCAAGACTTTTGCTCCCAGAAAATGGGACTTTGATGTATGCTTTATTTCTTTGACCCAACCATATCCTTTAAATTTCCTCTTATGCCTCCATTATAAATATTTAAATTTGAAATCTTGCTGGAGACACTTAAAAGCTTAGAGGAATACACCCTCCTATTTAATTGTACATAGCAAGAAGTCATAGTTAAGATTCCTTCACTGATCTACTATAATTCACCCCATGAACACATATCAGTAAGTGACATTCTCTACTTGTTAGCATTTACCATAGCTACATTTAAATATTAAATTATTCTCCTATTTCTCAATGTTTACACTCCTTCAAACATGATTCATGACAAAGGATGGAATATTTCTGAAAAAGGACTTTGAACCAATTCCTTTTTTGGAAAAGTACAATTTGTGCCAAACCAGTAGGATTAATTTTTTTTAAACCCTCCATGAGATTAATGAGCTTGGACAGAGAAAGTAAAAGCATCACACTGCTCATATCAAGTGCTGTTTTTCTTCATATAATACAAGTGAAACAGCTCCAAATGCTCTAGAGAGAATGATTGAGCAAAAGAAATCTAACTTGATAGTACACGTTGAGGGATGAAATGGACAATGAAGTTTCCATATGTTGTTTTTATGCAGTAATTAGAAACTGTCACACACCGTTTCATTTTTTAGTTTCCTTGGGCTTATTTGCATGTATGAGGCTTTCCTTAGAGCAGAATTGCAAGCATCACACTGGCACCCAGTTGAAATCTGAGGCAGTGACACGTGGGCTTCTTCCACCTCATGGACAAGAAGCCATCGGCAGGTAGTGTGACGGCCCAGAGCACAGCCCAGCAGTAGCCAGCTGCAGCCTCGCTTACCTCGCTGCCTCTGCCGATTTCATTTCTCCAGGTTGAAGCTGTGGCCACTCCTGTGATGCGAATCTGTGAATTCTTTGGTATGTGGACTAGCTTTTGTTTCCAAAAGATACAAGGCATTTAGCATATCAACCTGCACGTACATTCAGCGGGAGTTTGGCTCCTCATTCCCATAGGTTCCTTTGAAAATCCCTGCATTTTTCTAGGGGCAAGACAGGCAAACAGTGCTCTGGTTCTGAGTTTTCCTCATGAAAACAGAAAATTGCCCATGTAATTTTGACAATTTTTTTTCCAGCTCTTTGGCAGTGGTTTCTTTCTATATCCTGATAAACAGCTGGTTCACTTAAAACATCTGAATCTGGTCTTCAGAATTGCACCAGAGCAGAATGACCAATAAAACTATTTGGCTTTATCTTCATTATACTGATAGTAATGATGACTGAGGACTTGGTAATATTAACCTTTTTTTTTTCTAAAAATGAGGGATATAACATATGTACACCTTTAATGTTAGCTAAGAAACTAAGTCGGTGTGGATGTTGTGTAAGTGGGTTGATGTTTTCTGCCTCTGAACTGTTTTCCAAGCCTTTGTTCTAAAATACCAGAAAGCTGGATGCATATCTCCCTTGTCCAGGCAAGATAGATTAGCTCTCTAGATTGCCGTTAAATCCCAGCTCTTAAATGATCTACAGCTCCAACAAGCAGGCCTCTGAAAAACATCAAAGGACATTGACTACCTTCACAGTTACATCTGAGAGGAAGAATTCAAAGCTCTATCATTAAACTACTATTTTTTTAAACACTGAACCATATCCTTGATCCTCTTGTTCATTCCTGACTAAAGTAAAATGGGGTTTCTTTAAAAAAAGGGGTTTAATAAGCGATTACTGTAACCAGTAATTATTTGTAGCACTGAAACACTCCCCTCTGCCAGCTACTGTATGACTTCCCACAGATCCTCAACCTCACATTCTTTCCAGAGATAGTTCTAACACAGACCTAATTCATCCATGCAAATGAACCTTTGAGAATAGGTCATGCTTATGCATAGTCACTTAAAGCTACATAAAAATAGATCTTGGCTTTCATGTGTATTTTACTGAATATTTTTAGTTGTTACTTACACTATATTCAAACTGTAATTAAAACTTTTTTCTAAACATGGAGGCAAATCCTCAGGAAGCTATGAAGATAAGCTATTGATTTATACCAGAAAAAAAATACGGTTATTATACTTGACAGAAAGTTTCAAAGGCAGTTATGGTACCTTGCTTTATTTTTACAAAAATGAAGAAAGGAAAATGTTCATATGAAAAATGATATAAAGCTAGTCTGAGAGATAGCAGAGTTTTTGGTCAACAGAGTGGAAGGCATGTCATTGGTTAGAGCACAGCTGCTGGAGGTGACTGCGTTGGTATCTGTAGCATGTTGATGTGTGAAGTGCAAAAATGAATCTTATTCCTCAGGAGAGTCCTGCATATGTCACGTATATTGTCTCATTAAGCCAATCCATTTATCAACCCACCGAATGCCAATTAAATTGCACAGGATGGTGCAGGTATATGGTGGGCTGATGGTGCCAAACTTTATTACAGCTGAGCTTTTCTGGCTCAATACATTCCTGCATAGCAAAATGGCAGAGATACCAAAGCCAAATTAAATGTTCTTGAAATAATGCCTTTAAAGAGGAAGAAATGCCACAGTCTGGCACAAAAGAGTATGAAATGTAATGTCACTTCTTAGTGTACTTTTAGCTCCAATGAAGATGTCACAGCTCAGATCCAGCCAGTGCCAAATGTCTTCACGGCGTGCAAATTAGATCAGTGTAATTTCATCAGGATGATGATCAGACTCTGTTGTAGTTATATGGCTGCATACACAGCTTCTGCTGACTGCTGCTGTCAGACTGGCACAGCTGAGCTAATGCTGCCATCCTCAGAAAGAGACAGAAGCTGATTTTATAGCGTTCTCCTGATACCAGAGTCCAAAGGATATTCCTAGATCCTGAGAATATGTTGAATTAGTATTTACTCTGAAGTGTCGACTCAAAGAACTCCACTTTTCTTCTCGCACAACAATGCCCTTTTTATCTCCAACAACAGTAACACGACTATCTTTATTCAATATATACTTGTTACACATTATCAGATGATCAGATTTTGACGGGAGGCTTTTCAACTGTTAAAATGTGAGCAACAATAACCTAGCCAAGAAATCCATTCTGTCTCTCCACTCCAAGATGCTGGCTGGTACCAGACAGCAGAAAAGACTGACTGCCTTAGCTACTTTGGTTTCAAAGCCTATCATATGAATGCAGACTTAGACTCTTTGGCAGTACTCATCAAGGGTCCTGACAGATGTACTCAGTTGGATTTAGTATCAGTCACTTAAAAATTATTGCTCCGGCTGTCCACCTCACTCCTTTGCTGGAGGTTATGGCCTGCAGAGCAGGAGTGGGAGAAGTGAATGTTTCCCAGCTCCCTCAGTTCACAATTCACAATTCATCATGTTAGCTTGAGTCACTACTGCTTAACTTGGTGTATCTGATCTGTTGAATCTAAGGACATCAACCCCCCTCTGTGAATGGTTGGTGCATGAGCATTTTGTTCTGTTGATGGGGTGTGGGGCTGGTCACCCCCAGTGCTGGGGAAGGACAGATGGGTAGGAAAAGTACTGTCTTAAAAAGACTCAGCCTGCCTGCTACCTTTCTGTATGCCAGGTCTCCAGGTATGCAAAATGAGCCTGACTCTTCCCAGAAATGTCATTGTTGTACAGTAAAATTGAATCTACTAAGTCAATGATTTGCTGATAAATGCTTTTGGAAGCAGGAACGTGGTATTTGGTGCTAGGTAACAGTACCAGGGCCAAGGCATACTTAAATATACTGAAGAATTGGTTTTGCTTTAGCTTTTTGCATGAAGGATTTTATATGTTAAATTGTTAAATTTGGTGATTTTTTTTTTCCTCCCTAAAGCATTTGGTAAAGAGCAATTACTTACATATATAACAGCTAAAATCCCCAAACACCATGGCTCACAGCCATTTGAGGCAAGTTGCCAAGTCTGTAGCTTCAATTAACCTTCATATATCCCCCCAAACTTGGAACACTATCAGAAGGCTATTATGTTCAAGCCTTACTCATGTGGTGAGCACTTAGACATTGAAGTTGAAATCAATAGCACCGGTGGATACATCATTGCTCATATATTCAGGTTTGCACGAGCAGACTCAATCTCATCCAGACTGAATTAGGGAGACACAAAAACTTGCAGACACACAGCCATTTCAGGATCAAGGCCGTCGTCCCTTATATAGCATCTGTCCATCACTGAACCTATTACAGGGTCAGACAGTAGGTACTGTAGGTGGACTGGAGATAAAGGGAAGGGAGCACAGCAAGATTCAGACATCCCATTAAGCCTGTGAAGTAGCCACTGCTTCCAGTAATAGCTATATGTTCATCAGAGGTACCAGGCAATTGGGTTGCTCTCCCTGGAGACTTAAACAGACATTCTATGCATCCCAGATGTTCCTAAGCAGTTTACTTACCCTCCCCTGTGTGCATTTAATTCTCAAGATGGATGGTGATGGAGCAGAAATGGGAAATGAAATAAAAAGTCAGTTTTGGCTCTAAAATGCAAATGTTACTTATGCTCACATGGAAAAAGTAAAGCTTCAATAAAAGCGGATAAACACAGTTTTTATGTGGGGGCAGACAAAGGGCTAGATGCCCAGCTGGTACAAACTGGCATAGCTTCACACTGAAGTTGATTAAGCATAGTGCAGTTTGTGCCAACTGAAGATCTGGCTTGCAGTTACTGCTCAGTATCCCTATTGTGTGGGTGAAATCCTATCTGTCTAGGACAGAATACGACATCCAGTGATGGATATCTCAAGTGGAAAGGCTACGGGAACCTCATAATAATCAGTCTGAAAACTTACACAATTTTTAAACCTCATAAATGCTACTACAAATGACTAGAAAATGAGAAAACCTGCTACTACACAGAGCCTGAAATGCAGGAAAAAAAGGGCTGCTATCAATAGAAGAAAAGGAAATCATATTTAATGGGTGTATACAATTTTATCTGTAGCGAGAAATATTTACTCTCTGGTGCTTTCACTCAAACATTTCACATTTGCAGTCTACATGATCTGTAATCTGAAGCAAATTAGATCTTTCAGCTGAGACAAGAAGCAATTCATTCGGCCTTTCTGTTTGTGCACCTACCTCAACGAGGGGGGTAGCACCCCAGGCCACTCCTGGGGCATGCCAGGACCCAGATGCCAAGCTTGGGAAGGCTCTAGCAGCAACATCTGGCTGCACGGCGAGGTCTAGAGGCAGTTGTGCTAACAGATCTGGAATAGCCTCTGGGTCTGGGCTTGCTCACACTCTCCTAGGACACATTTTCCTTCTGCTCACCTTTGTTTTGTCATATGTGTGGGGTTTTAATTTATCACACACTAGAGTAATATGGAGAGGCTTTCTATCTCATCAGCAAGGGTGTTTCTATACAGTACATTTTATTCTCCCACAGATCTTTCCCTCAATAACTGCAGCCTACACAAGTTCATGCCACTTGGTTTTCTCCTCCTTTGTTTTATCATTAAACTCTTTGTAAGATCTAATTGCTTATTGGAAACTTGTGACATGAATTTACCATCTCATTTTTAAACAAACAAACAAACAAACAATTAAAAATCATCTTGCTAAAGCTGAAAAATGTCAGGGATACTAGTATTCTGTGATTATACTTACATTGTTATACACATTAGAGGTAGGATTAAGCAAGATTGATTGAATTTGCTCAAGTTACTTCTGGTAATCGAAAAACAACAACAACAAAAAAAGAAAATGAAGCTATGAAAGTTGCCACCACATTTAAGAAGTAAACGCTTTCATACTACTGTTATGTCTTTAAGCCTTTGCTGTGAATTGTTATATGCAATGCAAAACTTATGACAAGACAGATCCTTGCATCATTAATACTGAATGAACAAGTTAAGGATTTCAGAATTCATGGTAAACATTGTTCCTGTAAATTGCTTGAAATCTATACATACAACCTATGGAAAATTGTTCAAAGACCTTGAATTCTGTTGCATTAACGCTCACATGCTTCCAAAAATTGAGAGGTTTCTTTGTGGCCTTTACTTTAAAACAAAAATTCAATAAAAATGGCAAAACATTTTAAAATGATATCATTTTGGCTTAAATGAATTAAATGGCTTGAATGGCTTAGGAAATCACTAGGTAAGCTAAATAGCATCTTGCAAGTAGGACGCTAGCCTTTGGTCCTGAGCTAGCATGAAATGTGTCATCGCACATCTAACATTCACTAACAGTTAGTAAATTAATGTTTATGGTATGCAATTTTTTCAATGGGCAGCGTACAAAAAGAAATATTATGGGATGTCACGTGCTAGTCATAATGTTCTGTGCACTATTAAAGGTGTTAAACAAATTTTAATACAAGCTGAATTTTGTTTTTATAATTCTCTACATAGCAAATAAAGAAATATATAGCAGAAAAATAATGCTGCAAGCATTCCAGGTGTCTAATGGCAATTTATTTTTTTTTTGTTCTTTAGCTTTTTAGGGATGAAATAACTATGACAGTTCTAATTTTGTGGAACTAAGGAGAATCTTATTCTTCGGGAATTTAAAAAAAATCATGAAGGGACAAATCCAAAAAACATAATCTAAGGGAATCAAAAAGGATATGCAGATTTATATGGAGAAAAATTAATTGGAGCAGTAAATGTTAAAGAATGAATGGATAAATGAGAGATTTTTAACTTATGATGTTCCTTAGGGATTTATGTGTGGCTCTGCTTACCTACAGGCCAATTCATGGGTTTCAGCTCAGTTCCTCTTTAGGGTTATCTTATGGTACATTTAGGAACCCATACTAGCATTATAGCACAAGTGAAGTGTCAGAGAGATGATTGAAACAGTACATTTAAAGGAGTGTGGAGCTGGGAATAGAGGTAGTGTAGTTATAGGCATTGCCATGAAATTAGACTGCATTTGAAACTGTCTCATGGAAACTGACATGACAATGACAAGCTCACTTGTACAGATATGTGATTGAGATAATTAATAATGATAAGTAGGGTTACCACCAAAATCAACTCGGGAAAGAGTGAAGAGTTGTTGATAATCTGTAAACTATATTCCCACACACAAATTGGAATCTTGGGAAGGTATTTACTAATAACCCCCTTAGTCCAGACCCCAACTATTGTTCCCTTGCATCACAAGGAGGAGTGTAGCCTGCTGCTCACAATCTCCTAGTACATCATATACTAAGCTTTTCTGTTTTTTGCATGCATATGTGGGTGTGTACATGAGTGAGAGAAGCCATTCCTTCTAAATTAATTCAAAATGACTGAATTAACTTCATAAAGGAATGAACTGTGGAAAAGAATTTTGGCACCAAAAAAATGGTAAAATATGTCTGACAGATTTTTCTTTAATGTCCAAGCACAGCTGAACTATAATAGGGTGAGTGATTAACTATGATTAATATGTGATGTCATTGATTTTTTTAGCATACAGGACAAAACACATTCTACTCAATGCAAAGGAATTTATAACCAACTGACTGTTAGAGCCTTACATGTCCTCTGCTGCACAAAAAGCACTGAAATAACTCCAAAAGAGGAAGAATAATGATCAGCATTTTACCCTGAATAAGATTTCACACAATTTTCCCTTGATGAGGAAAGCTTACACTCATCATGTAACTTGCATCTCTTCCAGAAGAAACAATGAAAGTCATTAGCCTAATGTACCTTCTGTGACACACTGAAGAAGCAGGGCACTGTCCCCAGAGGTCATGGGGGGCCTCTCCTAGGGAGAGAAGAAGAGGCAGCCAAATGCCCTTATGGATCAGCTAAGAGTAGTTAATTCTGCATCTTGTCATCAGTGGCATCATCTAGGCATTAACAGACAAGAACTTTATGAAATAAAATCACCTCACTCCCTGTTCTCCATATTGCTGAACTCCATGTTGCTTTTCTTAATATGTTCCAGTGGCAGGAATTCACACAAATCTTCACAGAGTAGTCTCTAGTTGGTGGCCTTGCCACAAGCCCTGACAGAGCAAGTAGCAATGTTTTCTTTACAGCAAACCAAGGATCAAATATATTTACATTATCCAGTTCATAGCACCTCTTCTCCTTCTTCAGAAACGATATACCTAGCCCAGCTTGCACCTGGTGAGTGATGAGGGGAGGCAGGGAGTCCAGGATTCCCCTTAGACACGGGAGCCTAACATTCTCAAGAGATCAGTGCTTCTGACCTCACTTTAGGAAAAGCAAGAGACACAATAATGTATTTCCTAATCCTTGTCTATTTTTATTTATAGTTGTTCTGTTGGTCTCACTCCTCTTCTCTATTACTCCAAAGAGCAGAATGCAGTTTGGTTTTTAAGTTAAAAGAGTTTTAGCAGAAGACAAGATTATTGAAGACATGAACAAAGCCTGTCCAACTTTGCAGCATTTCTAGCTTAGGGACACCTCAAATTTACATGTCTGGGAGCCAGGAATGCACCATTTGGGCCCCTGATGTGACTCCTCAGAGGATCACGAGAGCACAATTCAGGCAGCTTTGGAGATACTGTCACAGAATCTCTTTTCTTGGCCACAGGTCTTCCTGAAAGTTACAGGTGTTTCAGGTTTTGTGATTTCTGTTCTTCCAACAAATAAAATAGTTCAGTTTCTCCTAAAAAACCAGGCTATAGCATTTGCAGTATATATTTTTTTTTAATTAATGCATCCTACAAATTAACACAGTCCATTGTCTGGCATGCACCTTTTGATAACAAATCCCTTATTTACAGCGTTGCATCTGCTAATAAGAGTGGTCTCATTGATGCATCTGGCCATTTATTATTGTTGTTATATGAGTACTGTGCAAACTGCAAATTACTAGGGAATGTTACGTCACGTTCATCTTTTCTAAATGACCATCCTTCAGTATGCTGCTTTGGTTAATGGAAGGCAGACATGGATTAGTCTTTCCCATTGGGCATTACAAGGGGAATATCTATCATAAAATACCATTCTGGAATGTATTTGACAGATTTATGGTGATGACTTTGGAAAATGCTGGTTTAGAAAAGTAATTTCCAGCATTCTTTTCAATTCAAGCTACTTGGCTGCTCTTGGGAATTTCCTCTTTTTAGTACCAATCTTGACTACATGAACTACAGGGAACTTGGAGCAAATACTTGGATGTGCAAAAATGAGCTTTCACACAGCCCATATAAACCCAGCCATTGACACTTCATGGTTGTAAGTAACAGCATAAGATTTTATATTTATTAAATATGTTAAATCCGGGGAACTTTACAAAAACATACTTGTGGAGGGATAGGAACTGTAGGATGGCTCTGCCCTGTCATGACCTTGAGGATGATTTACACAGGCTCAGTCCATGCCACAATTTATCCTAACTTAATGGCCAAGGGGATCAGTACTGAGACAGCAATAACATAGCTGTCATTGCTAAATGCCTTTTTCCCTTGGGCATTCCAGCCTGGGTGGCTGAAGAAACTTGAGGAGAAATACTGACTTCTTGACTTTCCAGTTTCTTGGGTCCAGGTCAAGAAGGGAAACAGAGTAGGAACAACAAAAATAGTGTATCAGACAGTGATCCTATTAAGCAGAAGCAGACATTTAAGCCCACCCTGCGGCTGGATGGCAGAACCAAAAGCAGATGAAGGTGCTGGGATACTTAAGAAGATTCAAGCTTATCTTTAAAATGTATGATTGATACATGAAATTGTTGCTGAATCACACAAACAAAAACTATTTAATGGCTCTAACACTCACTGATGAAAACTAAACCTTGCCCTTGTGCGGAATTATTTAAATGAACTAGGTTGTTTCTTTAAATACTTATGTATCATTTATAAAGACTTGACTACCACAATAGGTCTGCCACAACAGGAGTCTGCATGGTTAAATATCACTTAATGCTTTGACAGTATACAATGCCCTTAATTCTTCACCCTCAGATCAGATGTTGGTAGTGAAAAACATCTGTTTCTTCTCATATATAACAGAAAATAATTCCCAAATATTAGAAATAGTAGAAGAGTTGCAAAATTCTGGCTCAGAACTTAAGCAATCATAATGTCAGAAGTCCCTTCTTTCCTGGGCTATGTATTTTTAAAATATTTTAATACTGATCTGGTATGTTTAATTCTCTTTATAAATTAAGCAGCAACAGATCTTCTGAATAAACAAAGACACTGAGTAAATGTATTCTGTAGTTGAATTGTTTGAAACTTTGAACAGGAAAATAAGATATTTGAAGGTCCATTCAGTCCGGTTTGGGATTATCAGCTTATTTCAGTCTGTCATGGGGCATTAAGAAAGCAGCAGCAACTGAACCACATCACTCAGTGGCATAAAATCTCCAGTTTGTCTACTAAACAGAATGGGTATAGCATGTAGATGGTGATTTCTGTTGTAGTTTTTCTATTCCACAATACACACAGACTCAGTGCAGACACGCAACAGCCAAGGCTTTTCCCCCACAACTCAAGGGAGCATGATGCTCACTCCAATATGCAACACACCCACCTAGCCTTCCAGGCATAGTACGCCCACCTCTGGCTCATCCACTGCATGGGGCTGGACCTCTGAGGAGATGTGCCCCTGGTGAACTATTTTTCCATAATTTATTGATTTCTAAGTTGGATTGTTAGGAAAAGCCACCAATGGCCTTATTAAATCATCTGACCCCCTGGCATGGTCATTAAGGGGACAAGTGGAAATCCATGGAGCAAGGGCTTAAGGACAGGGTGGCCCCTTTGACTTTCTCAGCAGGTCACCCAGCTCTGTAGGGCTCCAGCCCTCCTACTCAGAAAGGCAGCAGCTCTGCAGTGACCAAAGTTCCCAGGACACAAGAGGACAAGCCTCCCCCAGGGCCAAGGTCCCTCTCTTTGAGGCAGACCTAGCTCTACAGTGGCTCTGCTGCGTGACCACATAAGGCTTCACAAATCCAAGGAATTGCATCTTTCTTCTCTATTTCCCCAGTGAAAATAATTATGAACACTAAAAATTTCAATCCGTTTGACTGAACTAATACAACTTTCAGCAGAAAAGGATTCTGACAGAAAATTTCTGGCCAGATCCTGTAACTTCTGCTTGTGACTGAGACAGTTTTTCTCTCTAGCTTTTCCATCTGATTTCTGAATTCCTTTCTTTATTAAGTTGCCCCTTATATCACAGTAAAAATTGCTCTCACAACAGTGGTAGTTTCATGTTACATTCCTTTCCGCATGTATGTCATGGATACTGAATTAAGGGTTTTCTGCAGTAGCCAAGTCTCTTTTGAATTCAGTGGGAAAACTCCAGGGTCTCACCTCCACCATTTATCTGGACTGTTTAAACAATTTAAAATCACATAATTACAGAACTTATGTTCTATTTATCAGAAAGGGTGGCAATTTAATACAGTAGCTATCCAGTATATTTTTATAAATATTTAAGAAAGTAACTTGACAAAAATGCTCGTGCTGTTTGTTCTCATTAATCTTTCTTTGTTACAAAACTGTTAATTAACATAATAAAACAATTGTTATAACAAGCAAAAAAATAAACATTTTATTAGAAGTAACATCTGTGAGCAAGCGAGGTATTACCTCCCAAATATAATTTATTTGCAGATGAAATGCCTTCCTGTGTGTCCTTCATTCCTCTTTCCATCTAATGCTAATGTATGGTACTTATGGCAGAAAAAAACCCGCTAGATAACTGAGGAAATACCAGATCAGCCTCCACATGTTCTATCCTTTTTCTTCCCCATATCTGATTCCTATTCAGTACCAGAATCATATTTACAGCAGATGTCATCTGGACATTTTTCATGCGGGGTAGGAGGTTATCATGTAGATAACCCCAACTAGATGTAATAATGCATATACTTCAGATTATTGATTATATAATATCTTCTCTTCAGAGAGGAAATGGACTGGTGTAAGTAACTGGGAACATCTCTTGGATAAATAAGCTGCATTCATATATTCTAGTTCAAAACCAAAATGGCTTGTATTGTTTTAGATTTATTCCATATACTCATGCAAGCTGATATCTCCATACATTTTAGGGGGGCTGCTGGTACTGAAGTCTTTATCTCCGACTGCTTCCACCTAGTTCCATTTCTAACTCAGGGGTATGTGACATGCCCCGACCTGTGGGTTAGAAAATCGTTCCTTTTCTTTCAGACTACCTAACTTCATCTTAATTTCTATTGATAGCAACCATAACTATATATAACAACTCTGACACAACCTCTGAACACATCAGAAAAATATTATATACCAGAGATCATGAACTTCTTTCTCTACCTCATTTTCCCACCCATTTTTTATTGTGTCCTTTGGAAATCAGCCCACTTTACCACTTACATATGATAGACTCTTTGTTCTTTACTGACTTCATATTTAACTTACATTTATAAGCACTTTCTCTGCTCAGTACTATCTAAAGGATTTTAGGCCTTCCTTTCCCCATAGGCAGCTGGAAATAAATTTTAGGTGATGAAGAAATATTCTCACCATTTTTATGTTCTAATCCAAGACTAGTAAATACAGTATTGGTTACATTTTTTTTTTTTTCTTTGTATGACAGCAGAATAATCCTTCAAATATGTTTGGTAAAACTTTCAGAGATTGTATGTTTGCATGTTATAAAAAAGTTTTGTTTGCAAGTAAATTACACTAGAGACGTGGAAAAGAGTATATTAAATTAACCAAGGAGTCTCAAAGGCAGTTAAGGGATGTTAGGCTGTATCTCTAAAAAGCTCACAGGAGCTAAAGATCTGGGGAAAAACAAGTCAGAAAATCACTTTAAATACTTAACTAGAAAGTAATTGTTCTTATGAATTGGAATATGACAGCAGAATATTTCCAGTCATATGAAATAAAATACATATTAGTAGCAAACCATAACTGTTTTTTTCTGAAATGCCCTAACCCTTTCCAAAAGCCTTCCTTTGCCTGTCAGGACCCAACGGTGCATGTAAATGGAGTCACTTGCAAAGCTCTTTTCTGTTTGGGCTTTGTTTACATCAAACTTCCGGTTACCAGAACCTCTACAGAACGGTCTTGTGCAAAGCATTGCTGTTGGATTGTGAAAGAGAGCTCTGTAACTGCATTGACCTGATACTGAAAGCAAATATAAGGGGGAATAAATGGGAAAGAAGTATATTTTGAATTTATCTGCTTACATGAACTAGATGGTATAATGAAAATATTCTTGTGGTTTCAGTAGAAGTCAACTAGAATAAGATAAGCAACTACATTTTGTACATTTTTTCAGCTCCTAGTCTCATTTGAGTTGACGTTTCTGAAAGTATCAAATTAAAACTAAAACTTAGGGAAACTATTTATTCCCTAACAAAATCATGCAGATTTATTGCTGTTCATGTAATTAAAGTCTTACGGTTACATCCAGGCTCCTTCGGGAGATTTTATCCCACTCCCAAGGTGTACAGGAATGAAAACACTAGCCACCTCAGTCCTCCACATTCTCCAGGCCTTGTGGAAAAGTGGAATGATATCTTTTCAAGAAGTACTCAGCTATTCACACAATAGGGCAGCACAATTTAGATTCTCTCAAGGCATAGTTTAAAGTAAATTAGAAGACAGTAGGAACAAAGAATTGCTAATCAAAAAGGAAAAGTGTTAGTAAACTAATTTGAAAAAGGACTTTCAATCCCTCTACTCCTTTTCCTTAGAAAATGTCACCGAAACGGGAAATAGAATTATCTCTTTTTTTTTTAATATATATATTCAAACTTTCTAAAGCATATGGGCAATTATATTGTACTGTTTGAAAACAGCAACTCCTACTGTATAAATATTGCTGTACTCCAATGGGAGTTTTAAATTTGGGTGCTTCACAATTTCCCCTGCTTTGTACAGGTCGAACTGCTGACTTGCCTACACCTTCCTTAGTGCCTTTTATATCATTTAGTGTCCGCTCACATTGAAAAAAGATGTTTGCAAGACAGGAGCCTTTTTTCTAGCACATCATTGGAAACATAAGCTAGCTTGTATCTATGCTTATTTGAGCATGAGGAGCTTGAGGAAGTTAAAACCACACTTTTTGAGGAGGCCAGAAAGAGGTATACAAATAGAAATAGTTCATTTAATCTGCTGAGAATGTGTTTGTCCTCTTATTCCCCTCCAAGACTGTTTAAGTATTAGCAAATTCATTTTACAAAATCTAGTTAAGAAGAAATTAGCTCCAGAATCTAAACTCCTAACAGCGAGCAAGCTTTATTTTTCCACAAGTCCTACAGGAAAATTATTCCTACTTTAAACATTTCCAAGAAGACCAAAAGAAGCGCGAATATTTGGAATTATATCCCTGGGACGGATCTGGTTTTGCTGAATTTTACAAATCAAACTTAATTCCTTAAGTGCCTAGGTTTGGTTCTGTTGCTTTAAATATTCTCAGCATAGTAACAGATGAGAAAAGTATCGTAGCTACTGAACAGCAGATACAAGTTCGTCTTTCTTCTTCAGAAGCTCAGACACTACGCTTAGATATAGTCCTTTCATATTTCTCCTATGCATAAGTTATATATTGTCGTAGTCGATAAAAAAATCCAAAATGCCTTACCTTCACGGTGTTGCTGTAGTATGCTATACGGTATGAGCATGAATGTAATTACAATATACTTCAGTTAGTAGGGAAGAACTTACATTAGCAGTAAAGTGGGAAATACACTTCATAGAATATAATAAAGAGGAGGAAACCTGCTTTGTTTTCTATTTTATGCTGTACTTTCAGATCAGGAACTTCCTAATCTGCATTGAAAGAAGATCACAAAACTGAGGACTGTTTTAGTATAGATTAACAACTTGACAGAAAACAGTAGCAGAAGAAGTGATTTTTCTTTCAGAGGCATTTTCCCCAATACATTTGGCCCGAAATTTGTATCTGGGTAGAATCTGCACTAGGGTATACAAATCTGTAAAAAAATCCACCATATTCTATCCTGATAACTGAGATACAGCAGTGTACAGCACTCCTAATTCACTGGATGATAGGAGAAACCCCATTTCTATGGGGCTGCAGTTGATAGTTCTGGAGTTGAAAGCTGTGCATATATGAAGAAAATCCGATTCTGTGCAGATATCAGAGCACCCTTGACCTTGGCATGTCATCCAGGATTGGGATTCACAAAAGGAGCAGGTAAATATCCCTACTGTCTGCTATTTTTCTAACGCAAGATGATAAAAAGGATTAAGCAAAGATTTGACATGCAACCAATTTCCCAGTCAAGGATGGCTGACAAAGAGCTGTGTGCTATTCAAAAGATGACAGGGCGTACTTGTGTAATACAGATAAAAGACAAACACCACTGCTAGCTATTGGCTGAATGTTGTATTCAGTACTCATGATTAAACAATGTTAACAAATAATTTATGCTACTGTACACATCCCAGATTCTAGGACTTTCATTCTAAATTCCTGAAATCTCAGAAAGACACTCCTTAAAGGATGTCAGATAATTTGGAGTGCTCTCCAGAGTACCTTGCTCATGAAAATAAAAACCTTTAGGAAATTAAAACTCTGATGATGTTAAAGTGACAAGAAAAGCAAATATGAAAATATAATACATCTGGCTTTTTGGTTTAATGCTGTCCTCAAAGATGTTTTATTTTACATACAGCTAGAGTGGCTCATGTTGTAAGGGAGCATATTCCTGATTTGGCATCTATGAGTTATTTACAATACACAAATGAATTGATGAAAATGAGAATAGAACCACTACCATCTTTTCCCCAAGAAGCCTTTTAGAAGAATTGGATGAACTGTTCAAAACTACCATTTTGTTTATTACATGTCATTTTCCGTGTTAAAGCTGAACCACAAACCAATAATGATCTTAAAGAATTTGCTTGTTATTCATCACTGTTTGTTCAAACAAATTACTGCCTGTGGATTATCTGAAAGGTACAGCTATCTCATAATTATATGTGATAGATCACTTAAATCACATGTTATTTAGATATTAATGAGATGATCTCTGTTCCATAAAAATTGAGCATACCTCAAAATCATTTACCTTCAGAATATCTAAGTGATTAGACAAGGATCTAATTTCAGGAACTTTTTTTTTTTTTTTTTTTCCAGAGGAAATCTGACTAACTAGAGACATCTTTGCTGGCAATATATGGAGCCTCAGATTTCAAAGCTCATTCTGGTTTGAGCGTGCTGCCTAACAGAATTTTCATTTCCTTTTTCCTTAACATGCAAGTCTCAAGTAACAGGGGAGACATGTTCTTGATGTTGTTCATATACAATATCCACAGAGCCTGTCCTCACTTCAATTATTTATATATGTAGGCAGGAATTACTATATCCTTTCTCAACAGCCCACTATATCAGACACCTGTTTCACACTTGGCCTGAAGCCACTGGCATTTGTATTAACTTGAAGAGTCATACCTAATGCTGTGCTTAATTTTGCTTGTTTTCCATCTTGCTAC
>JAAGNO010020491.1:8270-38515 GCA_033439905.1 Ceryle rudis
AAATTACAATATAGAAATTATAATTATTTATAATTCTACATGGTCCAACTATGCTTAGAAAAAGGGGGGCTATCTTATTTTAGACACTAGTAACAGACAAGCCACTATAATTTTCATCTACTGAAAATATTATTTATTTAATATCAAAGTAGTTCAGGAAAAGCAGAATATAAGCACTAGTCACTAATAGCAAAAGATGCTTTGTAGTAAGAAACATATCTAACTGATACTGATAAATAAGATAAGCAGAAATTCATAAGAGGCTTTGACTTCTGTTAGCCTGTTTTAGCAGTTCTATTTTACCTACTGTTTAGCTAGTACAGACAAAACAATTGCTGAGTCAGAATAGGCTTCTGTGTAAGCTCTACATATCTGAATAATTTTAAAAGTCCTATGCCATACTCCAAGAAATATTGTTAATAATTGAAACTGATCAGGGATCTGCAAAGTTAGAGTTACAAGAGTACACAACAAAATGTGACTTTATAAACTGATTTAATTTCTTTTTTATAATGAGCTGATGTCTCTAAACCATGCTAACATCTAACATACAAGTAGGTGGTTTACATACAATGATGTAGCAAGGCAATATTTATAGATGAACTTACACAGAGATTATGGTTTTATTACTTGAGCATTATTATTTGTGGTTTTCATTCTGGTTAGGCTAAAATCCTGATGTGGCTAGTTATTGTGCTATTTGATGCTAGAGGAGGCAGGCGGCATTCCTTAATACTTTGCTGCCATCATGTGGCTCTCGAGATGGGAGAGAAAATCATCTCAAAATAACTGTCCTCAACAGCCTATCTAGAGGATAGAGACTGGATCCCAAGTGATGTGAACATCACTAGATGGCTAGTGTTTCGAACCATAACATTTAGTCACTGCCATTTTCTGAAAGTATCCACGACAAATGTTATGGCTCACTTCTTCTCCCTTTCATGTTCTCTAAGACACCAATGTTTGCACCTTCTGACCTGCATTCAGTACATTTCTGTGTGAAGCCCTGAAGAAAAAAATCTACAATGCCCACAGTAGTAGTTACTGTGATCAAACCCAGCTATTCTCAGAAATATTAAGTTTTAGAGTCATAGTAGCATTTATCTTGATGAACCTATGGTGAATTAAAACTTGATAAAGCAAAATAAACTATGGCACCGAGCCCTACTCAGTGTTACTGATACCAACCATTGTTCGCTACAGAATATAGAAGAAGTGAATGAACCCCACTTAATATTTAGTGACTGTAACTACTCACTCCAGAATTTCCAGCATTGTTGATCCCATTACCTATCAAAAAAAAAAAAAAAAAAAAAAGTCTCATAATTTAAAAAGCATGTTTTAACTGAAGTTCATTTCTGTAGCAGTGTCTGGTTGTAAATGAGTCCATAGAAACTTAGAGGGAGCTTCTCTAAACCTGGATGATATTTCAGATACTTTGATGTTGATAGAAGGAAAATTCTCTGCAGAAGCTATGAGAAAACTAGACCATATTGAAAGAGTTTGGCTGCTAATTGCAGCTATAATACTACTGTTATTTTCTTAAGAAAAATCTACCATTATATCCTTTTCTAAAATTGTTATGTAGCTTGTGGTATATGACAGTGTGCTCAGTACTCATTTAACAATCCACAAGGGCACTAACAAGGGGTGATTGCATTTTACCTTTCTGCATGCTTGGATGTTTATCAGAAAATGAGGAGTTCCATATGCCAAACTCTGAAAAGTATTACTTGGCTCCCTGATAGATTCTTCTGACAACATAATGGCAGGTTTAGAGTTGCTACTCGTTCTGCTCTTGGGTGAGGCTTGTGGCATAGATTACTTTGTTCTTAAGCATCATTTTAGTCTTAACATGGAAGAACATCACTGCATTTTGTCTGGTTTCATTATTCATTTATTGTATGCTTTTCTTATTGTATAAAAATAAAAGAAATAAATCAGATTGAATATTTTGCAAATACTCAGTTTAATAAAAATAAGAAACTTCACAATCTTCAGTATTTCCTCCTTACCACTGATGGAAACCAAGATGGAAAAATGTAATCCAGTGCACAAACATATTTTCATTAAGAGCAAAATAATTGTTGTTTGCTCACAGCTTCTTTTAAAAATATGCTGTTTTGTAAACCTACTTCATATTACTTAATTATAAAGTCAACAGCTATTAAAGTTTTTATTAAAAAATAATATTCTCTTGAATCTCCAAACTTCTCTTTGTTCTCCTCAAAAGGTTTTAAAAGGCCAAAACCCTAACTGCAAACTATAATTTTGACTTGGGAAAAAAAAAAAATAAAAAAAAAAGAGCCTCATGAAGGAAAGACTATTTTTTTAACTAATTTTACTCTAGCCAAACTCAATTTTTATGATGAGACACAAGTTTAAAGCCTTGGGATACAGAAATGTAAAGCTCCTGTGATAATGTTTTTCAGTCTGCATGCATGCACATGGGGACCGTGGTTGAAGTACAAGGTTGTCAACATCTATCCACAAATCAAGAAAATTCCAGGGTAATAGAATAGATTTATTGAAAATACATTGTTTCTTTAAATCTGATAAGATAATCTTTTCCCTGCCCTTCAACTCTAAAATGTATGGAAAGAAATGGCATCTATGCCAAACAACATCAATCACAAGTGTAGCAAGCTCTAGGTCAGACAAAAAAAAATGGGTAACTGAAAGGTATGACATTAATTACTAAAGACAGAAAAAACAATGAACCACAGTTTTAAATAATCAACGTATTAATCTCTACAAAACACCCAAATTGTTTTGCTTTCCAAAGGACTATCTGTTATGCATAAGGTATGATGTAGCTAATCCATGTTAACTGAAGAGATGTTAAAAAAAAAGGAGATATGTAAGACATGTTTATATTTTCAATGAAGAAGAACTGGACAAATTGGTTAGGAAATAATTTGATAGATTATCATCTTTTTCTGCTCAAATTTCTGCTCAACCTCCTAGATGGCTAAGATTTCCTCATAATTGAGAGTGACACAATTAGAAGTAAAAACCCAACCAAACAAAACCTCTACATTTGTAACCTTTTTCAAATTTTTAAGTTGAGGTTCTTAGAAATGTGACATTCAAAATTTCAGAAGTTTTAAGCACAAATAAAAATGAATGTTTTCATTCTTACAGCACTCACTATTGGAAATACTGCCATTTTTGCAGAGGATGTACCATTTTCATGCATATTTCTGCCATTAAAATAAAAAGTGGTTTACTAGAATACTGAAGAATGTTTATGGAGTGTATGAATGTTTAATATTGTTAAAGAAAATTTGCTGATCATGTGAACAAAAATTCAGGAGAAAAAGATCTTGTGCTTTAATAGTGAAAATATGAGGCTCATTCCCTTGATCAGCTCAGCTTTTTTCTAGTACCATTGTGCCAAATTATGTTTTTTACTATATGCTTCAAAATCCTCATAAATTTCAGTGTACTCTCCTCTACCTACAGTTTTCTACTGTAAGTAATTCTTAAATCTATTTGTGAGTTTATGAGCCATTTCTAGCAGACAACATCTTGTGTTTCCAACACTATGGTTAATACTTTCAATTTTCTCCAATCTCTTTTTCATGTCAGTTAATTCTTCTTTGCAACACCTATTTCCTCACCTGAAGAGAACAGGGGTAAGCTATTCTTCATCGTGAATGTTTTCCTCACTCCTCCTTCAAAACTTGGAATAGAAAGGGAATCATGCTGCATGCACCAGATATATTGACATAAACAGCCTTGTCCTGATACCTGCTATCAGTAGTCCATCCCAACCCATTGTTGTTGTTGTTAACTATTTCTCTCTTCATAAAATCAATCGCTGTCGCAAAGGCTATGAACAATTACACTGCCTTATTAATTGCTTCTCCAATTTCTCAAATGAATCGATAGCCACTCCACAACTCATTAAAGGTCATCAGTGCTTGACAATCAATGACATAGAAATAATAACCAAAAAAAAGTCAGACATATTGGTCAAAGTCTGTGCTGCCTACATTCATTAAAGCAGTGGGTTTCACTTCACATCTGTGCTTGAAACCAATGGGAAATGTTGCATTTCTGGAATAAATTTCATCCTCTTAGAGAAATGTTACTTGCTTTGGGACTATTTGCCTTCTGGAAAAGAACTGTAATTCTGTATTTAGTGTCTCTAGTGAATTTTTTTTTCATGTTTTCCCTTGGTAAAAGAACTAAAGCCTTAATTCACTACACTGTCAATAACCTTATGACCCCCTCTAGCAAGACTGTTATTAGGTATAATCACAGAAGAAAATATGGTTTCCACTCTCAGCTCCAACCTTAGTGAAGAAAGCTAGTGGGATTCACTGGATTTTTTTTCCCACAAAATAGTATGATAGTTTTACTCATGAAGATATTATCCATACTGGTTATCCATTATTCATCTAGAACAGAGATATAATTTCCTTTACATTTTGAGAGGGAAAAGCTATCCTCCAATACCAAGATGAATTCTGGCTTTATTGTGTGTAAATTCAATTGATACAGTGTGCAACTTCTGTAAGTCCTGAAGAAGTCATTAAAATTTGTGATAAATGTCTATAGTAACAACAAATAGAAAAAAAAATCCATTACTTTCTACAGAGATGATGTCTGAATTTCTCCCTTGCAATCAAACCATTTTTGCTTAGATTTAAAACATTTGTTCTTCTGATCATTAGTAACTTCATATTTTTTTTTAAATACCTGTTGTATTCAATGCAATATTGTCCTGTCAGAATGAAAGTCCTTCTAAAAATCATCCTCTTTTTTAACTTTATCTCTGGATACACCTGTCTTTCCTCACAGAAAGACTATAATTTTGCTCTAAAACTTAACTTTGTATGTCCCAATAATACATAACTATAGCCCAATATTTTATATATCTGTATCTATACATGTACATTTATATATGAGAATATTCATTTTCAATAATCAGTGAAGAATATTACAGCTTCTTTTGCTCTTTAGTACAGCCCAGAATACCACAGATGCTAAAAGTAAGAACCTCAAATTAAAAAAACTAGCAAGACTGTCTGTAGAATCAAATCTGAATACTTATATACTCCAATTCTAATAACTATCATTCTCTAGGGTACCTCTAGGCCTCCTACAAACACTAATGAGGTTAGCATTTCTGTAAATTTAAGAACTACTTCATCAACTGAGATTTGTATTATTTCTCATATTTAAGAAACTATTTAATGGTCATCATAGAAATCCCCAAACCTACCAATCTCCTGTCAATTTATTATTACTATACTTTTCCTTACTAGATGATAAAAGGGACAAAACATTTCTTTCTGTAAACAGACTTCAAAGAAAAAAAAAAAGCTTCTAAGTGTTATTAATAACAACTCATGTTGCCTCTCCTGCATGAGTAACGCATGAAAGTCATAGTCATCATTGTGAAAATAGCAGTATGGATCTCTTAAATCACCAAGTCACTTTCCATCACTTGTTAGCAGTTCTGGCTGATCAGGGAGGTCAAATTTGACTGGAGGTTAGCAAATGTAATGCCCTTCTACAAGAAGGGCCAGGAGTATGCAGGGAACTACAGCCTGTCACTCTGACCTCAAGACCAGGGAAGATTATGGAGCTGATCATCTTGTGTACTGTCATGGAAAACATACAAAACAACCAGGAGATGAGGCCCAGTCAGCATAGACTTATGAAAGACAGATCCTGTTTGGCTAACCTGATCTCCTTCTATGACAAAGTGACCCACGTAGTGCACAACATATCTATCTGTCTGTCTTTCCTTTGCTGCCTGGTTTCAGGATCATCATTCCTATCAAAATGTTGATCAGTCTGTAGCAAGTAACTCACACATAAACACAAAGTACTAATTAATCTGAAAAATATAAGTAACCTTTTAAACATACTGCTTAAGGATACAGGGGCACAACTGATTTTCAGTAGCTCTGTAACTTCTTATGTTTTCAATAATCAAATTCAGTAATGGTACCTGCAAAAGATAATAGTTTTATTTCTTGATGTGAAAATTTGAGTACAATGTATGATTTTAGTAGAGCTTGAAACATGAGAAAAATACAAAAAATTCTTGTATCAACATTCACATATGGAAAATAGGTTTCTTTCAAAAAAAGAAACACAAAGGCAATCATTCTATCGGGAGAACACTATTTTCTATCATTAAGCTGATGAATGATGAAGTAGACACAAAAAAAAAAGACCCACAGGAATCAAAACCTGTGAGTCAAAAAAAGATACAATTTAATTTTATCACAGAATTGGTTGATAGTTTAAAAAAAGTAGTAATAGTCTACTTGAAGATCTACCAACAAAAATTTTAAAAGGAAAGCAGCAGCTTATAAGCAGCAGACTGATTTAAGCTAACATGTATATTTTTTATTTATGTTATTTCAAGTTAAATATATTTAATTTGTTAAAAATGGGTATGGAAACAGTTAAAGGAACATCCACAAAAATGATTCAGAGATTGGAAACACATACTAAGAGAAGCTGCAGATTTCAGTTCATTCAAAACAGAAGGCAGAAAGGAGGTTTCATTGCTGTGCGTATATATTTAAAGGCAAATATTTTTAAAGGGGAGACATTTCAACTTTGCTGGATGTGACATAAAAGAACCTGCTTGGCAGAGCTGGCATAATGGCAATGCAAGAAATTTCAACTTGAATAAAGAAGTAATTCTTGTCAAAGAGGCTGATGAAATGTTGGAACAACTACATGGGTAAGGTGATTAATTTATCATCTATCTAACAGGGATCAGTTCTGGTGAAAATGATTACTTTCTATACTGTCATGTGACTTTGGGTATGGATTGTCTGTCTCATAAAGAAGTTTCAGTAATGTCTAGTGCGACCAGGTGACTCAAGAGTGGCTGTTAAAGGCAACCCAACCTTGGATCGCCTTAAGGCTCTACCTATTCAGAGACAACACATGAGGAGTTGTGTAGATAGCTCAGTCCTGAGCTGTCCATAAGCTGTCCATAACTTAACCAAGAGGTTTCTCTTCTGTATTTTTGTTTTTCTGAGCATATCAACAGGATACTAAAGGGGACTCACTCTGAAAGAGTGAAGTAAACACTGTTGTGTTTCAAAACAGTATTTCTTGCTCATGTGGTCAGAGGTTCTAAGGTAGGAAGACTCCTACTGCTTAGAGTTACAATTAACTGCGGAAAGTAAAAGTGTATGACCTGGTCATTCTTTGCTGCTTTAATATTCGACTGTTTTAACAGGGATTTGTTGCTATTTCTCCTGAGCACTTGCATGACAGGGCAAACCCAAGCTGTCTGAATTTCTAGGACCTTGTAACTTCATGACAGTTGAGAACAACTCCGGTGTCTTATTGTTGCACTGGTTTAAAAAAGGAATAATGAAGTACTGATGAAAGAAAAAAAGAACAGAAATTGTAATATCTGCATTAATTATCATGGAATCATAGCATCACAGAATCATAGAATTATTTAGATTGGAAGAGGCCAACAACAAACCAAACACTGCCAAGTCCACCACTAAACCACATCCTTAAGTGCTGCATCTACATGTCTTTTAAATACCTTCTGGCACTTGTGACTAAGACACCTCCCAGGACAACTTGTTCCAGAGTTTTACCACCCTTTCTGTGAAGAAATTATTCCTAATATCTAACCTAAACCTCCCCTGGCACAACTTGAGCCCATTTTGTCTTGTCCTATCTCTTGTTACTTGGGAAAACAGACTGATCCCCACCTCGCTACAACCTCCTTTCAGGTAGCAATAAGGACTCTCCTAATCCTCCTTTCCTTTAGGCTAAACAGCCCAGTTGCCTCAGATGCACCTCGTAAGTCTTGTTCTCTAGACTCTTCACCAGCTGCATTGCTTTTCTTTGGACACACTGCAGCACTTCCATGTCTCTCTTGTAGTGAGGGGCTTAAAACTTAACACAGTATTTGAGGTGTGGTCTTGACAGTGCTGAGTACAGAGGATGATCACTTCCCTAGTCCTGCTGGCCACACTATTTCTGATACAAGCCAGGATGCTATTTGCCTTCTTGGCCAACTGGGCACACTTCCAGATCAAATTCAGCTATCTGTTGACAAACACCCCCAAGTCCTTTTTGGCCAGGCAGCTTTCCAAGCACTCTTCCCCAAGCCTGTAGCATTGCATGAGGTTGTTGTGACCCAAGTGAGGGACCTGGCACTTGGCCTTGGTGCATCTCATCCAGCTGGCCTCAGTCCAGCCTGTCCAGACCCCTATGTAGACCCTTCCTACCCCCAAGAAGATCAACACTCCCACCCAGCTTGGTGTTGTCTGCAAATTTACTGATTGTGCACTTGATCCCCTAATCCAGATCGTTGATGAGGATATTAAACAGGATTGTCATGAGTACTGAGCTGTGGGAAACACCACTTGTGACCAGCCACCAACAAGATTTAGCTCCATTTGTCACCACTCTTTGGGCTGGTCATCCAGCCAGTTTTTCACCCAGAAAAGAGTACACTCGTCCAAGCCATGAACAGCCAATTTGTCTAGGAGAATGCTATGGGAAATGGTGCCAAAGGCTTTACTAAAGTCCAGGTAAACAACATCCACAGCCTTTCCTTCATCCACTAAGTGGGTCACCTTGTCATAGAAGGAGATCAGGTTAGCCAAACAGGATCTGTCTTTCATAAGTCCATGCTGACTGGGCCTGATCACCTGTTTGTCCTGCATGTGCTGCATGATGGCACTCAAGACAATCATGATATTCCCTGGTCTTGAGGTCAGACTGACGGGCCTATAATTCCCTTGATCCTCCTTCTAGCCCTTCTACAAGAAGGGCATCACAATTTGGACCTATCTGCTTAACCAGGACTGCTGGTAAATGATTTAAAGTCTCTCAGTGAGCACTTCTGTCAACTCCCTCTGTGCGCTTGGGTAGATCCCATTCAGCCCCTTAGACTTATGTGTGTCTAAGTGGTGTATCAGTTCTCTAACCATTTCCCCTTGGATTATGGTGGCTTCATTCTGCCCTTTCTTCCACCTCTGGGGGATGGGTACTCCAAGAACAATTGATCTTACTATTAAAGACCAAGGCAAAGTAGGTATTCTTCCATATTACCAGTTCAAGGACTGGGGACAGACAGGAAGAGACATATAATGCAGGCCAACTTCTGCCTATGTGGATAGTATTGCCATGAGGGTTTTGGCTTTTATGATAATGGGACCTTCTATAAGGACAACCTGCTAGGAAGGGATGGAACCCACCTGTCTAAAAATGGCAGGGGAATCTTTGACAGCAGGCTGGCCAACTTGGTGAGGAGGGCTTTAAATTGAAGGAATTGGGGGGAGGAATCAAAAATGGCAAAGCCCATGCCACCATCACCACCACAACCAAATTGCGGAATAAATCAGTCCAAACAGAGTAGTGTAATATGTGTCTCAGCTGGCTCCCTAAATGAGAATCAAAAGACCAGCCACCTAAAGTGTAGCCACCACCAGCCACCACACATAGTCTGGGAAATAAACAGGAGGAACTGTAGCTCTGTGCCTAGTTAGAAAGTTATGGTATCATAGGAATAAACAAAACATGGTGGATCAACTCACACAACTAGGGGGTTGTGATAGATGTCTATAGGCTATTTCATAAACAAGTAGGGTAGAAGAGGAGTCACACTCTCCATTAAGGACAACCTTGAATGTATAGAAGACAACCATGGAATTGTGGAAACCCTATCAGATGCCTCTGAGTCAATATCTGAGGGGTCATCTCCAAGGGAGACCTCACACTAGGCATCTGTTACCAACCCCTAAACCAAGACAACAAGACCAATGAAGCAATACTTGGGTCAATTAAGCAAATTTTGGGTCAAAAAAACCTGGTTTTTCTGGGAGACTTTAACTACCCAGACATTTGATGGAAGAACAACACAGCAGTTCACCTGCCATCCATCAAGTTCCTGGAATGCTTAGAGGACTCCTTCCTCATACAAATGTTAGATGTGCCAACCAGGAATGGGGTGCTGATGGACTTGCTGCTCACTAACTGCTCTGCAATATCTTGATTAGTGAAAGTCTTGGCTGTAGTGATCACAATATTGTGGAGTTTGAGATACTGCTGAGCATGCTGAAGGTTAGTTCCAAGACAAAGTTTTTACACTTTAGAAGAGCAAACTTCAGCTCGCTTAGGGCTCAACTTGAAAAGAACCCATGGGAAGCTTCCATGGAGGATAAAGGAGCTAGTGAGTACTGGGAGTTTTTCAAGAACACTCTGCTAGATACAAAAAACCAGTTCATCCCCTCTAAAGGCAAGCAAAGTAGGTGGAACAAGCGACCCACTTGACTTAACAGAGATCTTCTAGGTCAGCTCAGAATGAAACGGCAAATGTACCAGAGAAGGAAAGTGGAACATTACCTGTTGAAAATTACAAGGGCATTGCCAGGGTATGCAGAGATGCAGTTAGGAAAGGAAAAGCTCAGTTTGAACTGAAATTGGCCAAAGATGTCAGAAGCTTCAAGAAAGAGTCCTTCAGATACCTTAAAAACAAGCAGAAACAGATGGAGAATATTGGACCATTATTAAACAGGAGAGGTGAACTAGAGACCAACAGCACTGAAAAGACAATGGTTCTCAATACCTTCTTTACTTCTGTCTTTACCAGCACTGTTCGGTTCCAGGACATGGGAACAAAAATTGAGATTGATGCATACACAGACCCCCCATCAGTGAAGGAAGAATTGGTGTGTCAACTGTTAGAGGAGCTTGACTCACACAGATCAATGGGCCCAAATGCCATCCACCAGAGAGTGTTAAGAGAGCTGGACAGTGTCATTGTGAGGACACTCTCCATAATCTTTGACAAGTTGTGGAGATTGTGAGATGTGCCTGAAGACTGGAAGAAGGCCAATGTCACCCCTATCTACAGGAAGGTTTGCAAGGAGGACCCAAGTAATTACAGACCCATTAGCCTCACTTCAATTCCTCGGAAAGTTATGGACCAAATCCTCCTAGGCACTATCAAAAATAAACTGAAGCTTGTGACCGGGAAAAGACAGCATGGATTCACCAAGGTCAAGCTGTGCTTGACAAACCTGATCACCTTCTATGACAAAGTAACCCTGTCAATTGATGCAGGGTGAGTGGTGGACATCGTCTACCTGCACGTCTCAAAGGCTTTTGATACGGTCTCCCATAGCCTCCTCCTCAAGAAACTGACACATTACGACCCAGACAAGTGGTCTGTGTGGTGGGTGGGAAACTGTCTGACAGGCCGCACCCAGATGGTAGCAGTAAACAGTTCTTTCTCAAACTGGGAGCCAGTCACAAGCAAAGTCCCCCAGTGATGAATATTGGGACCAATGCTGTTTAATATCTTCATAAGTCATTTGGATGTTGGGATCAAGGTCACTCTGATGAAGTTTGCCAATGACACCAAAATAAGTGGGGAAGTCAACTCTCCAGAAGGGAGAGCTACCCTCCAGAAAGACCTGGGCAGGCTGGAGGAGTGGGCTAGCAGGAACCTTATGAAGTTCAGAGGAGGCAAGTGTAAGGTCTTGCAGCTGGGTATATATAACACAGGAAAGTATCTCAGACTGGGATTGATCTGTCTGGAAAGCAGCCCTGTGGAAAGGGACCTAGGGGTCTTGGTGGACAACAAGCTTAACATAAGTGAACAGTGTGCTGCAGTGGCAAAGAAAGCCAGCCCAGGATACTGGGTTGCATTAACAAGGAAAGATAAAGAAGGCATTACCCCACTCTACTTAGCGCTGGTCAGACCACACCTTGAGTAATGTGTTCAGTTTTGGTCCCTGACATACAAAAAAGATGCAGAGAAGCTGGAAAGGGTCCAGAGAATGGCCTCCTTCAGAGGGCTGGAAGACCTGCCATATGAAGAAAGGCTGAGAAAACTGGGTTTGTTCAGCCTTGAGAAGAGAAGGCTATAGGGGGACCTTATTACCAGGTACTAGTACATGGTAATAAAAGGTGGTTACCAAGAAGATGAGGACTCCCTTTTTACAAGTAGTCACATCAAAAAGACAAAGGGTAATGGGTACAAGTTACTCCTGTGGAGATTCCGACTGGACTTCAGAAGAAAATTTTTCACCACAAGAACAATTAGTCATCAGAATACTCTCCCAAGGGAAGTGGTAGATTCCCCTACAGTAGATAGTTTTAAGACTTGACAAGATGCTGGGCCATCTCATTAAAAATTATTTTTCTTTTCTTTTTTTTTTTTTTTTAAACCTTGAAAGGTTGGACTAGATGATCCTTGAGGTTCCTTCCAACCTGGAATTCTATGATTCTAGCAAGTACCTCAGCCTTTTCCTCATCCTTTGTCACTATGTTTTCCCTGGCATCCAATAAAGGACTGAGATTATCCTTAGCCCTTCTTTCGTTGCTAATGTATTTACAGAAACATTTTTATTTGTCTTTTACAGCTGGAGCCAGATTAAGTTCTAGCTGGGCTTTGGCCCTTCTAATTTTCTCCCTGCATAGCCTCACAACATCCTTGTCCTCCTGAGCTGCCGTCCCAAGGGACTCTGTCAACCAGGCCCCTAAACAGGCCAACCTCTGACCTCCAGAAGCCCAAGGCAGCTCTTCTTCAGACCCCTCTCCTTACTTCTCCAAGTTCTTCTGTTGAGTTTTGTCATGGCACAAGAAAGTTGTCACGATGATTGTTGGTGCTCATAAGGAATCCTTTCTGGAATACCAAGAACTGAAAGAACTGCAATGACAGAACTTTGCCTTGCTATGCTGAATGCAGAGACATGCCTCAATACAAAAAAAAAAAAAGAGGAAGCTTTACCCATGCTACAGCACACTACACCATGAACTTTAAAAACCAAAGTTGCTTGGTTTAAAGTTTTTTAAAGGGTGAGTTCTGCAAACATTAAGTAATACTTATTTTCATGATGTAAACTTAATCAAAAGCTAAAAAGACTCTGCCATTCTATGTAGGACTTTTTTCTCTTAAAAATTAAATTCTTGGTCTCTTTTTTTTCACTCTCCTTACATCTACTCTATGTAAAAGCCTTTCTATCTAGCTGCTGTCAAAAGAAGGTAGCCAAATGGCTTCCACTGAATGTTTGTGATGATGTAAGAAAACATTTTGGTTTTAAGAACTTTGTTGTGTGGGAAATCCCTAAACCACAGCAAAATTTAAATCTGTTTTAATTTTAATAATCTTTCTGAATACACATACGTTACTATAAATGGTGAGCATTTTGAGCAACATAAATGATAGTTGGGCAGCCATAAAATGCAATTAAAAAAAACCATAAAAACCAACCAAACAAAAAAAACACAAACACAACTTATTCTTACCTCACTTCTACCTTGTGTCCCTTTCCTTCAATCTGTTTTCACAACAATGATTCTTTAACCAAAATATTTTGTAAAAGCCAGAGACTCTTTAGAGAGCAGTTGTTCTTCAAACTCAACTGATCTGCCACAAAGCAACAGGACTCAGTTGTGTTAATTTGTCACATGCTGCTTCTTCAGTCTTCCTGCGTCTCTCATTATCCTGTGGGTCACACCACAAGCCTGTACAAGACAATATCCCCTCTGACAAGAGGAAAGCCTGAAATTATTTACAACTCTGTTGCCTACACTGGTTTAGCTCTCAAGGAAGCAAATGTAATGCCAGTGAGAGAATAGCTTTGTACAACTCAAGTTGCACATACCTTCTTTTAGTAAAGAAAATTATTGCAACAGGATTACTACTCACACAGTATTGAAAATAAAAGTACAAAAACCACTACTTATCTAACAAAGCTGACTTTAACAAAATGTTTCCCTAGTTCTGAAGTGAACATTATGTATATTTATGACTGAACTAAAAATGTTCCAGTTATACAGTCTGGCATTGTCTCGCAGTCAATGTATACAAACACAACTATAACACTCCACTTACATCTTATACTACTGTTATTAACTGAACTGCTGCATGAGCTAGAAAGAATATAGCTTGACTACTTTCCATGCTCATCTGAATTTTCAAGACTATTTGCTTTTTTTTAAATAATATATAAATATAATAGTTTTGATGAAGAAAAGTTACATGGGATTTTTTTAAAACCATTGTTTTTATAGTAATGTACATAACACACATGACTATAATTCATATGTTTATCATGAATAAGAAAGGTTGGCCTTTATTATATCTCCTATATGTCCTTTATTATGTCACCTTTATATATATAGCTTCTGATATAGCTTCAGACAGTAAAACTAACATTTATGATACCCTGTTCCTACTGATGAATTACATGATACAGATGATAACTATTCTGAGAAGAAAAATGAATTACAATAGTAAAGAAATATTCTGTTCTCGTATTTGTTATTCCTTTCTGTTAGTTTCCATCCTGAAAAAAGTCACCACTAGGTATGAACTAGAGTTTGTTTCAGAAGTATGTAATATTAAACTTTGATTGTTAAAATGGTGTTGAATTTCATGTATTAATCTTTAATTCTTTTTCACAATAATCTCATAATGTGATCTGAGAAATTAAAATCAAATCCAATTTGAGGAATCTATTTATAACAAAAAAAAAAGATGACAATTATTCTTTAGTCCTTGGCTAGCTAGGTAGAAATATTTCCTTACATAATAAAGCAGAAAACTCATGAGTGTTACTCATTAGGTTGTACTATTATGAAAATCTAGGTGAGCATTACTTTGAGCTGCAACAAATAGAAAAATATCAATTTAAACATAAAAGCTGATTCCTAGTGCCGAATGTCAGCATAATCATTTTGATGTGGACTCATCTCAAGATGTTATTATCATACCATCAAAAGTTATTACCATGACTTTTATTGCTTCTGATTGAGTTGGACTATACTTTTTTAGAAACACATCAATTTTGGGTTTTTTACCTAGTAATAAAAAATCCACCACTTCCTCAGTCAAGTTATATCAACTGCTAATTACTTTCCTGAGAAAAGCAGCACATTGTTTCTGATCTCAGTCAGTTTTCAGCTTCCAAACAAGATATCATTATGCTTTTATTCGCTGACACCAGAAGTTTTTGTTTAGTGTTGATGACTTTAGCCTGTGATAAGTGCAGCTTTTAAAATTCCTTTTTTTTTCCTTAGTCTCACATCATAGGGCTTAACTTTTTAGACCCTGAGTATTTGTTGTAAACAAACATTTTTCAATTTGTGACGAGTCTTCCAGATTTTTCACTGGCCACTTGAAGTAAACATCAGTACAGCAAGATTTCATTATGCTCATCTGTTTAGTTAAAACTACCTCAAATACAATGTCAGACATAAGGAACAAATATGGTAATAAAGTTTCCAGTTTCACAGAATAGCAAAACTGATTACAGAAAGAGTCTTATTTAAACTTTCCAAGAGTCTTCAGGATCCTTGCCATCTTTTCAAAGTTTATTTCTTCTGTATTGCACATAGTCCAACAGCTATGATAGTCATTCTTTTAATGTAATATGCAGTACAACATGCAGTTGCATTGGTAGCCCTGAAAAAGATGAAGCAAAATTATGATCAGTTGAGCAGAAGCTATTATTCAGAGTAGGCATGCAGTTTATTTTTAGTCTTAATAGAATGCTTTCAGAGAAACAATATAGATCTACAAAGACAACAGTGCATTTCAGATTTATCATTATATGATGGATAGACAGCATTAGCAACTCCAAAGAACAGAAGCATAGGAAATTTCATGTTAACAAAGGGAAATTCCTGTTCAACCTAAATAAAAATAGAGAGGAAAGCTAGCAGCTTGGCACAAAAGGTACCTCTGTAGACATGAAATGCAACAGCATGATCTGTCCCCTGTGTTCTGTACTGCGACACCAGGAAATGCCCAGCTCCTGAGAACACCTTTGAGTGGTTGAGTTTGGTCTTTACAAGCAATAGCAGGGTGTCACACTTCAAAGTTCATATGTGTGAACTCAGTGAAACCATTTTTAAATATAGGCAATTGAGAACACAGGTTAGAGAAGACGGCACAAACATTTGGGCTAGCTAATGTGTTACAAATATACTCTTTTTAGTAAACTTAATAATCCCAGAGGAAAAATGACATTTCAATTCCATTGTTGTCCCTATTATAGTACACATCTAAAAGCATGTTGGTTTATGACTGGTTCTTACTTTCACGTTCTCAGTCTCAGGTGACCTTAGTAAGATTGAAGCCAAATAATCCAGAGGAGAGTATAATTTAGAAACATACAAGCCCAGGTTTCTGGCTCACTTCTAACAAGCAACAAATCCCCAAAGTTAGAAAATAGGAACAAGCTCAGTGTAAATAAGTAATGATGAGAAACTTTTATTAGATAATCAGCAAAAAGAAAAATGTAGCTACCCTTTCTCTGCTACACAAAGGCCACTGAGGATCAGACTGAGTAGTTGACGTAACTCACACTTGAACTGTATCTTAATAGGCAAGAAATTCATCTGTGCTTCCCTGATACTTCTAGCACAGTCCTATACCTTCTTTGCTGTCTGCCTCTTTTTTGTCTTCACTATCCAATGAAAGAAAAAAATCACAACAAAACACACACACAAAGAAAAACAAACAAACAAAACAAAACAAAAAACCTGCACCAAAACAAACAAAGAAAAAACCCAAACAAGCACTAGAACTCTTTCTTTTAGCAGAAATACTCTGCACTGTCATTTCTGAAAACACTACCTAGAAAATGAAAGTGACCAAACATGTGACTTGTAATCTTCAGAGTAAAGACATTTCAATCTAGACTTCTGGTGTAAAGAAATATTTTCATTTTCTACCCTGTTTTACAGTCATGAGTCTTTCAACACTGTAGCTAATGCCTTCTTGCAATATACAGAGAAAATAGTATGTTAAGTACCAGCCTTCTTTGTAGCTTCTCTTTGTGTGGCCTGAAATATGCCTTTCTACATAATATTCAGAATCCATTTCAGCTTTTTTTTTTTAATTCTCTTACATTATTTCAGACTAAAGTACTTTTAAAATTGACTCAAACATCAATAAAAGTACTTTTTGCAGTATGGCCTGCTTAGATGGGCTCTGGCATTTGATGTTTCTTTTGTAGCAAACAATTTAGGACTAATTCTTTATCTGTAAAGAAACACCAGAAAGACCCAATTTTTCTTTGATGTGCATGGCCCACAGTATAACTTAAAATCTGCAGGCTTCCTGGATGTTGATGGTTTCCATTTTTATCCTTCAGTATTTAGTTAAAATACCACATTCAACCAAAAAACTACACCAGGTTTGCTAATTTAATCTTTATGTGTTTATGGAAGCAATTAAAAATAAAAATGAATTGCATATGGTCTGCCCTTGGAATTTATGTTAAGCTAAACTTCCTGCTATCATTTTCTGATAGGGTAGAATTAATTTAATATTGTGCTACTGAGTTATTATAATGAAAAACAGACCACAAAAAAAAGATCAATTTGAGCACTACATGAGTTTTACATGAAAAATAAAGCTCACATTACCTTTTGCACATGTCTGTGCAAACAAGGTCTACCTGAAATCCTGCAGATGGTGTGGAAGATGGAGTTCGTACTTTGGAACAAAGCTGAGACTTGAACAAAGCCAAACCTCACCTGGCCACCTACATTCTTTGCAGTGAAAGCCATAACCTACCATATAAATTAATACATATTACAAATTGTTTAGATGTTCTTTTGTACACTGACTTGACATCTTCAGGCTTACATGGAAACAATGCATCATAGGGTTGTAAAGTGCAGAAATCTGTCCTTAAGAAGTAGAAGAATTAAAGAAGAGAACTGAAAAAAATAAAACCTTTTATGGAATGACTTTAGTATTTTAGAGAGTCACAGAGAAGCAACAATTTATTCTTTTGTCAGAAACTCATTCTACAGATAAGCAATTAATGCATTAAATTTTTCCTAAGGCAGGAGTCACAGTTTCCATGTGCTTTTTGGTTTATTTTGACTTGGATTTGGGGTTGGGTTTGGTTGGGGTGGTTGGGTTTTTTTGTGGGTTTTTTTGGGGGGAGGGGTGTGTTGTTGTTTTTGGGTTTGGTTTTTTTTAAGTAAAACTGCTGTAGAGATTCATGAATTTTTGAAAAGTTGACTGTAAAGCATGTAGTAGTTTGAAATATCACAGTGCTTAGAGTTTTTTATTCTGGAAATGGCTATTTGAGGAACATATACATTCAGAATTTCATTTTTTCTCCAGTCAGGTAGCTCCATTCACTTTGAAGATGTATTCCTGTGAATAAAGGTCATAGAACTAAGCTCTGACTTTTTCAGTAGGCAAATGTGTTTTCATTGTAAAATCAAATCCTAGGAAATCTGGAAAATAAGCATGTATGTTAGTGACACTGATGAAGTTCTTATTCTTTCTATACTACAAAAACTCTAGATTTTGTCTCAGATCCTGAAACATTTTCCAATAGGAAAGTTGTCCCTATTAATATATATATTTTCACATTGTCTGAAGAAGTTCTCAGTGATTGTTCCTAATTCACAAATTCCAAAACGCTGACAGGTTATTATTTTTAAAAGAGCTTTGGAGGTCAAGAGTATGTAAACAAACTACAATATTTTGAATAATTTATTTTTTCCTTCTTTTCCTACCATTCATTAGTGTATTAGACAGTACATTAGTTTGCCTAAGTCACCATCCTCAAAAACATTAAAAAGATTTTTTAAAACCATAGGGTACACACAAATTCAGGTAGTATTCTGTATAGGAAAATGTATGCATGGGATACATGTCAGCTATTTGCTAATCATGGTATAAAGTGTACACATAGAATGATACAAAAAAGTGTAAGGGTGATATTAAAGATGTCCTGTTAAATATAGCTTATATGAATTATTATCACACATTCACAATCTTAAAAAAATATTCAAGGAACTTTATTTCCCTTAAATCTTTCACAGAAATAAATGCTTAGAATATCAAAGCCCAAGTTACTGTCACATCAATTTGCTTACTTGAATACTCAGGCTCCTCTGTGTTTCATAGTCAAAAAATCACCATGGGCTAACCTACACCTTCATGCTCTTTGCGGGCAGTGGGTATTACACTCCATAAACAATGTCACATTCCATGCAGTTTAAACTCTAGCTTAAAACTGAGTAGCAGGATATTTTATTCCTACTATTACCTTTTTGCTTAATGCTACTGTCAGTACAGAACTTAAGTAGTGCAACATGATAAATGTTTCTGTGGAAAGCACAGAACATGCAAGTGCAGACCAAAAGCAGTCATCAGTTCCAACAGTTACCTCAAATCTAAAGATGAAATATGACCTCACCTTTCACATACATCTTGCAGGTTTAACAAAGACTTTTAGATGTGTAGAGGTTTTTTTTTTTTCATTCTCTTTGCACAATTATGAATTTATCTTCCTTAAAATTAAATTCAGACTGACAAGACCTTTAACAGTGAGAAATCACAAGCAGAATAATTGCAAGAGAAATACTAGAGATTCTAAAGGTTTATTGGATTACCTATGGTGCATAATGTATTTATCTAATTGAAAGAATAAGACATTATATTTGCCTAATTGTATGTCTAAAAAATAACTATTTTTTTTTCTTTCAAATGTTTACATATCAGCACTAGCTGTACTAAAAACTGTAACTATTCATCAGCAGTAGTAATGCCTATAAAGTCATGCTTCCTTGCTTTCTGGACTTCATTTTCTCTTTTATTTTATTCCTCTCAACCAGGCTACAGATAGGATTAACTCAAGTGCTTCTGAAAAACAAATCTTTCCCAGCACTACTCCTGCAAGGTGAAATTGAGTAAAATCATACCTTACAAAACCTGTAGCAGTACCATGTTCAGCTCTGGGGCCCCCAGCACAAGACATGCTTGAGTGGATCCAGAGGAGGTTCATAAAATGGTAAGAGGGGTCAACACCTGTCCTGTGAGGACAGGCTGATGGAACTGGCATTGTTCAGCCTGGAGAAGAGAAGGCTCCAGGGAGACCTTATATCAGCCTTCCAGTATTTAACAGGGGCCTAAAAGGAAGATGAGGAAGGACTCCTTATTAGGGAATGTAGTGATAGGATGAAGGTTAATTGTTTCAAACTGAGAGTAGATTCAGATTAGATGTTAGGAAGAATTTATTTACTTTGGGAGTGGTGAGGCATTGGAACAGGTTGCCCAGAGAAATTGTGGATGTCCCCTTCCCGGAAGTCTTCAAGGCCAGGTTGGATGGGGCATTTAGCAACCTGTACTAGAGAAAAGTGTCCCAGCCCATGGCAGAGGGATTGGAACTAGATGATCTTTTGGGTCCCTTCCAACCCAAACTATTCTATGGTTTGGGGACACACTTACCAGTTCATCTTATTTTGGGCACATTTCATGTAAAACAATGTTAAAATTTTTAAAATACCAGAACTATTTTAATTGCTGAAAATAACACAAATTTTCATAGTGTCTTCTTGCTATTGTTTGTTATTTAAATAACACTAAAAGAGAATTTAATGTAAATTAAATTCCTGTAAGTGTTTGGAGTGCATCCCTTAGCTTAGATTGTTCATGTAGGAAACTTTAACCATTAATTTGATTCGCTAGGAGGGTTGAATGAAGTTGTTTTCAGATTTAATAATCTCTCAAGCTTTGATATTCTTCCAGTACAGAATGATCTGCTTATTATAAATACATTTAAAATACTCACAATAGTATTACTGTATTTTATATTACCTTTTTTCATTTTCTGGAGTCTGTTCTGATGCTCTGCAAACAACAAAAAGAAAACAGGTGTTTCTTAATATTTATCAGTCATGCAAAATGAGCACATGCAAATTCTGCAGCTCCCCAAGTAGCCTTATTCTAACTAACCTTTTTAATACTAAAAAGAGCACAAAAGGATGTGGATTTCCCAATACCTTCTTATGTAGCCAATAGGTTCTCTCTATGAAACAGGAATACTTGTAACACAAATCATGGGTTCCCAGATTCTTGCAACTAAGATATATTTACATTTTTCACTTGAGTGTGTGGAAGAGAAAATAACAGACATTCAGAAGTAGTCATGCTTAAAAATAAAGCAAATGTCTATTAAAAAAAATCAACTGAACCTTTTCAACACAAATCTATGTTTGAAAACTGCCAGTAAATCTTAAAACAGCTGACTTTTAGGGGCCTGTCTGGATGTCTGGAGTCCCTTGTACTTTCTGTGTTGCCATCACAGAATATTATTGTCGAGACACAGCTAGCCAAAGTCTGCTATTCAAGCTATGAGTAAATAAGACACTTTTAGCAGTAATCAGGACTTCCAGTTTATTGACCTGGAGTTGGCAGTCTGGATTAATATTAGAACTTAACCAGAAAGAGCAGGACTTTTGCACTGGTATCCTGAATAGATTTTGAATGCAGTTTCTCTGACTTCTGATCAGTCAAATATGACTACTCCTGGCAGTTTGATGATGTCTTGATTGACTTCTTAAACAGTGGTTTCTGATTACAAAAGCATGATAGGGTTAAAATGCTGCATCCATATATATAGTGAGCAAAAATATAGTTAAGTTATGGGGATAAAAGGAAGAAACTAAAAGTTAGATAAAGGTAGAGTAACAACAATGAACTCCGTGACATTTCAATATAACATTAGCAAAAAAAAATTGCATCATTTTATAACATTTTTTTAATTACATATATCCTCGTCCTTAAACTTCCTTTCATGTCCTTCACATTGTAACATTAAAATATGCTGGGAACATACTGTACATTAATACTGTCCTTAATTGAGGCTGGATGACTTCCACAGATTGACATATATTGTTATCTTATTGAAAGATGGTTTCAACAGTGGATGTGTTTCCTGCTGGAATGTTCTTGGCTGAGAGTCAAGGTCATTCTAATCCGGGCAAAGCTATAAAAAATAAATTTAAAAATGCCCATTGTCTTGCCTGCTTTTATAAAGAATCCAATCTCTTTTGAATGCTGTGAATTGCACGAACTCTAATTAAGTTTAATGGAGTGTAATAGTACTTGTGTACATTATAATTGGAGGCAGCTTTGCTAGGGCACTGAGTTGGGACACATGAAAACTGAGGCTCTGCTAACACTTCCTGAGGGCAGTGTTTGACTCACAATAATGTGTTTTAAAAGTGCTTGTGTACAGGACAATCTTGATTTCATCTGGGACCTTTACATGCTTCTGAAACATAATAAAGCATAAAAGAAATTATGTTTTCTACCACTTGGTGACATTTGCTTTCTTCTCTGAATCAGTATGAATAAAAAAATAACTAATCCACATATGGGAACTCTGATATCAATATTAACTTTGATATCGCCGTATTATCTCTGACATCACTATCATTGAAAAGAAATATCAAGACAGAAAACACTTATGCTAGCTCACAGGTCTTTTTTTTTTTTTTCTCCTTCTTTTCTATTCTATTTTTCCCAAACTCTATACGGAAACAAGCCAAAATCTTTAAATATTTATCTCAGAAGAGGTAATCTACTGACCCTATCCTTGTCAATTTCATGCAGGTTTATCAATCATTCTGTCAATCATTCATCATCCTTGGTTTTACTGCTAAACCTATTACCCTCAGCTTGACCGGGCAGCCTCCTCTTGCCTCCATTCCTATTCTTTTTGAAAATCTCATTTTCCTGTGAAAGCTGCTGACTAAACACAGCACATTTGAAGGGAAAAGGGAAACTTTTTATAAGCTCTAGAAGGAGGGCCAATAATAATCTTGAATGGAATATTGACTTCTTGTAGCGGGACATAACTGTATCAATCACAGCAGGGATGGAGAAAATAAGTACTCCTCTATTCTCTGTAGAGAGACAGCAGACCCTTTTCATGTGCTGAAAAGTACGACTTTGTGAATCTTCAAGCTGCACCACTGAAAGCTAAAAAAAGCTTTGCTTTATTATTATACCAGTTTCTGTTCTATTTTGATTACATGGCTGCGGAAATCTTGGAGAAAAATAAAGATTACCTCTTTCCTATTTCTCTGTGAAAAACACCATTTAATTAGGTAGACAGGAACTAGATTTGTTTAATTTCTTTAACATTCCTTCCACTGAGAAATAAAATTTATAGTGTTCACGTTACTGTTGTTACAACAAACAAATCTATAGGAGGTTTATGTGGTTTCTTTACATTTACACAGAAGTTGTAAATTTAGCGCAGAGCTAGCTTTTTAGTAACTCTCCTCAGTTTTGGTTCCTCAGTTGTTTTTTTTTCTTCTAAAAGTAAGAAACTACAGAAGGATAAATGAAAAGCTCTGTTAGGTCAATTGACATAATTTTAAAATTCACTAGAGGAAAATCTAAGAGGTATAGTTTCAGAACTGTCTACTAGTAAAGGACTTCTAGTTAATTAAAAAGTGAAAGAAAAAAAAAAACAGTTGTTTTGATTACAAAAGGTCTATGTAAATTTCTGTTCTGGTGGATTCAGCTGAATACCTTGAAATTTGAAGAATTTAAACAGCAAGTGCCTCAAGTTCACTACTTGTTTTTGGGATAAAGGCTTTCTCTTAACTTCATCTTTGAAAATAGCAAAGGGTATTTACTTTCTTTAATAGACAAAGACCTGTTTAATTTCTTGAAAAATATCCAGACACTGGTGTTTGATTTAAAGTGTATTTACATGAGCACAGTCTTGAGGAAACACCATAGATTGCCAGACTTTAGAGCCTTGGCTGTTGTGACACCTTTATTTTCCATATTGCTCTATCAGATATATTCAAAAATTAGAACCATTGTGATGACCCTACACTTAGAGCACTTGACAAGCCAAAGACTACCTTCAATCCCCCTAATCTAATAAGATCAATTTTAACTTCTCTATACCTTACAAAAAGTATTGTATAAAGGAGTATGCTACTAGCCCTCTCTCGATCATCTTCTTTTACTTCAGAAAAGCACAGAAGGAATACAAATAAAACCTATGTTTGTGTAGAAGTAAAGAATGAAACTATAAAGTCCTACTGATTAAAACTTCAGCACAGTATTTTGCAGTTATTTTTCCTGATACATACTGAGTTATTAAATCTTAATTCTTCTGTTGACAAGCAAGAAACAGGATTACTAATCCAACTTTTTATTTTCACATAAAATACCACATTCCAAATATTGTGCTGCTGGATTTCCTTCATAGCAACAAAAGGTGAAGGCAGCATAGAAGGGAACTAGATTTGCCACATGGAGAATATAAACAGACCATGTAGCAGCCTCTCAACAAAAGATAGAAAACTAATGTTTCTCTCTCTACTGTCTCACAGTACAATACAACTGCTGCTGTTGTAAGGATTTCCAGGATTAGTACAATAATTATGTTTCAAAACATGAAGTTTAAATCATTTAAAAAAAATAGTATTTCAGCATTTTTTTTTCTGTCAATCTTAAACAAACAAACAAAAAAAAAGGTAATTCAATAAAAATTTGGTTGAAAAAATATAAAAAAAGAGTAAAAATATTCAAGAATGCTTTATGTACCTATTTTCTCCATAAAGACAGCAAGTAAGAAAACTTCCATTTACCACCAACAATTAAGGTATGCATATGGGTACAACTGTAAGCTAAACCAAAAATCTATTCAAGTACAAACTTACGGAGCTCAGACTCTTCTCTTTATAAGTACCATATTCCTAAAACCTAAAATAGTCTTTTGCATCTGGGGGAAGAAAACAAAAAGAAAAAGGCCCTGAGATGTAGAAAATAAGAGAAGGGCAATGAAGCTGGTAAAGGATGTGGAGAAAATGTCTTATGAGGAGTGCCTGAGGGACCTAGGGTTGTTTAGTCTCGAGAAGAGGAGGCTGAGATGAGATGTTAATGCTCTCTACAACTACCTGAAAGGATGTTGTAGAGAGGTGGGTGTTGGTCTCTTGTCCCAGATGACTAATGATAGAACAAGAGGAAAAGGGCTTAAGTTGTGTCAGGGGAGCTTTAGGTTGAATATTAGGAATGATATTTTCACTGAGAAAGTGGTCAGACATTGGAACAAGCTGCCCAGGATGGTGGTGGAACCACCATCCTTGGAGGTGGTTAGAAAATGTTTAGATGTAGCACTTCAGGACATGGTTTAATGTTCCTGATAATATTTAGTAGACAGTTGGACTTGATGATCTTGAAGGTAATTTCCAGCCTTAATGATTCTGTGATTCTAGAACTGTTCCTATTTTGGGTGATAGCAAGATTATAGCATTGAATTTAGGCAGTTATGTTGCTATTCGTGGCAATAAGAATGAAAATCAAGCACACCAAAGCAAAAATGCCTTACATATCTCTTCCTGAAATTTCTTTGACAATACCCAGTATTAGATCAGCAGCTACTGTTTTTCTGACTAGTGTACCACCAAATACTCTCCTAAAAGATACAACCTGGCTTTCAGACCAGAAGGGGAGAGTCTCATTAACCTGTCATTGTGCTGCTCCTACCTCAGCAGCAGTACAGGAAGGAAAACATCAAGTTCATTTGGAAAATAGCCTGATATAAAGTAGGCTTCGAGTTCTGATGTAAATACACATCAGAAACAGAAGTAAAAATGTTTGCCTCAGGTGCTCTGTATTAATTATCCTGACCATGCTACTAATTTGGAACACGGGAAAAGTGCTTAGAGATTGCTTGCTGGTCAGTGAATGGATTAGTAAAGTGAAACATAATAAACTATAAAATGTTATAAAAGAGCAAAGAATGGTGTATTCTGTGAAGTTGTTTGCAACTTAAAATAGTAGCTCTCACCACCATTATTTAATCCTGGAGCACTGAGCAAAGCACAAGCTGACTAGTCCAAACAACTCAGAGACAGAAAAGAGGAAGCATTGACCTCCTCCTTGAGCCTAACACAATTCAATTGTCTGCACCTAGCCCAAAAGACTAAGTCCTGCTTCCAGGTTCTTTTTCCTCTTTCTGGCTTTCCTTGTGTATTTTATTTCCTCTACACATCTCCCTCGTGTGTTTTTACTTCTTTTTCGCTACCTTTCCACCTCCATGTTATTTCTGTATCTCCCTTCTGTGGTAGCAAAACTATTAACATTTACTATTTGAGTGGTCTGGCTAAGAAGTTTATCCTAACTAGAAGAACTCTTTTCAACTAAAAGCTAAGAGTCAGTGATTCTTTCCAACTCCCCACTTCTGAGCTAAGATTAACACTGGGTGTGCAACTCCTATGGGCTCCACCAAGAGCCATCTCTCCATACTGTCATAGTACTAAGGAGTCCATCCCTCACAGGGGTGGATACCTGGCCTTATTAACATTGAAAAGATTATTTTCCTCACCTCTTTATCTTTTTTTTTTTCTCAAACAGTATGTAGGCTGGGGCTCTGCAATCACTTGGGACATAACAGGGGAGCAGAGGGGAAAATGTCTGAATGTTCCCTCACTATGATCACAGTTAGTAAAGCTCCTGTATGACCTGTACCAAACTGTACTTGCATTATTATGCACTTGGAGTTCCCAAATTCTCCAGCACTTCTTTAAAGCTTTGGTTACATTCTCACAATCTCTATAGAAGAAAAGAGACAGAATGTGTGAGGTTTTGACAAATACAGGCCAGCAAAAGAGAACTACTAATTAACTTTCCCATATTTGTTCCAAAAGGCCAGCAAAGTAAGGTGAAGATTCCCATTGATTTCCATCAGTTTCCTGAGCATTACCTCATAGTGGAATGCTTGCTGAGGAGAATGTACTGAAATCACAGGAAGAAATACACTTTTTCCATTTCTTATGTTGCAATGTTTTTAATCTTCAAATGCTGAATTAGAAGCATTACTATATCATAATGGTGATCTACAGAGACATGTGAGGCAAGGTGTCTTGGAAGGACTAATTTATTTGAGAAATCAATAGGTGTGGGGAAAAGATAAGCGAGAGATCAAGCACAAAATAATACAATATTAATTCATTACATATGCTTTACAAGAAATTAGGAAAATTAGGGAAACTGTGTCACTAAATATGGTAGATGTACACATGGCTTATGTGATATTTACAACTGCATACACATCCATACATTTTCAAAACCATAGAGAAAAGTTCTTCATGCACTTAAGATTTTGTTTGCTCATGTCTTACCGGGAGTAAAATTAGATACATGGATGAAAAAATTGTCACAAATGATAACTTATTCCAATAAGACACAGAAAAGTTTAAAAACAAACCTTAGTGATAACATATTTTTATGTTACAGAAAGAATATCAAGCAACATTTACCCATATCCAAATGTTTTAATTTTGCTTTTGACAACTTGATTAACAGCACAGTTTGAGAGAGCTTTTCAGTACCTTCTATTTTTGTTTCTTGAGCCTTTCTAAGTCCTCAGGAACATGATGCATAAGTCTGTAGTCAGTACCAAACAGAACACTTAAAAAAGATCCTTTAAAATATTGAAAATTAATTTTAAATGTAGTAAATGGCACATGTGGATAAAGCAACATAAGTACTACAGCAATGCTAAAATCAGTGGGTACTACCAAAAGTTATGTATGAAAAATAAATGCATAAAACATAATTAGTACTCTGTGAGAAATTAATTTTCTATTCCACTGATCCATGTACAAATCTCAAAAATAGTATCATGCTGCCCCACAGTGTTGAGCTACTACACCCAGACACGTCTCTAGCAAGCCCACTTACATCCCCATCCCTCTTCAAATCTAGTTTAAAGCTCTTTCAGTGAGCCCTGATAACTCTTCTGCTAGAATCCTTTCCCCCTGTGAGATAAGCTTTTCCCATCTGTCGCCAGCAGACTGGTGTTTTGTAAATCAAACCATGGCCAAAAAGCCTGAAGCACTGACAGTAGCACCAGGCTCAGAGCCAGGCACTGATTTGCTGCCTCTTCCTGTTTACCCTGTCATCATTCCCTGCAACTGGAGGGATAGGGGAGAACACTACTTGTGCTCCTGATCCCTTGATTACTCATCCCAAAGCTCTGAAATCTCTTTTCATTGCCCTGGACTTCTCACTACTTTGCCACTATGTACCTGAAAGATCGAAAAGGGATTATGATTTGAAGGCTGTACTAGGGAAGGATGCTTCTTCTTTACATCATTAACCTCACCCCAGGGAGGCAGCAGACTTCCCTGTGTAGCGGCTCCAGTCTGCATATTGTGCCTTCTGTTCCCTTCAGCGGTGAGTCATCTACGAAAATGAGCTTTCTTTTACTCTTTACTGAGGTGATTTTGATGTGGGGGGTGGTCTGACAATTCAGTAACACTTCCAAGCTGCAAGAACTACCAACCTCATCACTGTCTAGTTCCCCTTGCAGAGCACTGTTCTTGTTTTGCAACAGCACCTGGGAGAGTGGCAGATGAGACTGTGGCACCTCTTGCACTGAGCAGGAACTTTTTGCCATTGCTCCCTGTCCTCCAAGTCACTACATTCAATTGGGCAGGGAGAGGACAGGTTGTTCTCTGCAGCAGGGTCTCTGGCTGCCTGCTGGGTTTCTTTCATAGGAGACCCTGATGGTCCTCAACCTGCTTACATCTCCCTGATTTCCATCACTATGCAGAGGAGCTCCCCTACCTGGGCACACCTTCACAGGCGCTAACCACTGACATCTGACTGGTGTAAAAGGCAGGCGGACCCTGCAGCCCCATGCCTGTGTGGCAGCATGTTCCCAAGAGAGCTCCTTCTGGGAAGCTGCATGGTGGATACAAAGCCCAGGGTCTTCTGACAAGCAGTTACCATGTTGAGCTGCCAGAGTTTTCAGCACTTATGAACTGCTGTGCCCTGTTTGCTCAGACTGTTTGCCCGCCCAGGGAGTCCATTCTTGACCTGCTGCTCCCCAGGTGATGCCCTGGGTGATGCCCACTCGATGATTGTTTGCTCAGTTTGCTCCAGAGGTACTTCTTTTATGAGGGGAGGTTGGTCTCAGTGAGTGCCCATTGTCGCGGTTACACCTCGTTCAGATCTGCCGCCGGTGCTGTTGCTCTGCCCGAGCCGCCCACAAGCTACCAGCCCCCAGCATAGTCGAGTCACTTTCCCGGCTTTGAAAAGCCCTAGAAGAGCCCCTTGATGGCCCTGATCGCCGCGATTCCTTCCCCAGTGCAGACTGACCTGCACTGGAGCTGGTCTCCTCGGCAAGTATTTAAAGGGTAAATGTATGAAACCAGGCTGCTTTCTCTAAGTTGGATTCTTCCAACACTTGGTAGTGGAAATTGTTTTCTGAAATGCCTGGTATGTTTTAACTGAAAAATATAAAACTAAAAAACTAAACCCCAACTGTGAGAATTACTATAACAAAAAAAAAAAAAAAAAAAAAAAAACAACACACCAAAAACAACAACAACAACAAACAACAAAAAACAAACTTGGAAAAGCATGATTGACACAAGGTTTTGTTTATAGTTACCAGATAATCTTATCTAGATTCAACCAGTAAATAGTTTTTTCATAAAAAATAGGGAATGCAATTTGCAGATGGAAAGTAATATCCACGTTTTTCAAAGTTTTTCTCTGAGCTGTGCCTTTGATAGTACCTTATCACATGCCAATCTCACATCTCATGATTAGAGAAGTTAGATGATAGTTGAGAGATTTTTATCATAATGAAATAACTCTTAAATAACTATAAAGTCAATGAAGTTATACTAACAGATCTGTATGCACAATGCATTTGCTTTAAGGGCTTATAAACTCTTATTTTGAGACAATATAAATTCAGATGCTGCAAACTTTTATTCTTGTATTTCATTGTAAATTCTACTTGTGTATAACATGTAAAAGCTGAAGAAACACAATTCACAACTATGGGATCATGCTCTGCCTTTCATAAAGCTCCATAATCTAAAACAGCTGTTTTGTAAAACTCATCTGCATCTTAGTATAGTGGAGTACTAAAAAATAAAGCTACAGGCTTCTTTGATCACAGAATCACAGAATGATTTGGGTTGGAAAGGACCTTTCAAGGCCATCTAGTCCAACCCCCCTGCAAGAGGCAGGGACACCTGCAACTATAGCAGGTTGCTCAGAGCCCCAGCCAACCTCATCTGGAATAGTTCCAGGGGTGGAGCATCTACCACCTTTCTGGGCAACCTCAGCCAGGGTGTCACAACCCTCAGTGTAAAAAATGTTTTCCTTCCCTATAATCTAAATATCCCCCTTTTTGTTTAAAAGCATCACCCCTAGTCTTATCACAACAGGCCTTGCTAAAATGTCTGTCCCCATCTTTCTGACAGGCCCCTTTAAGTACTGAAAGGCCACAACAAGGTCTCTCTAGACCATGTCACTAAGCACCACATCCAGTCTTCCCTTAAACACGTCCAAGGATGGCAACTCCACCACCTCCCCCGGCAGGCCATTCTAGTGTCTAATGACCCTTTCCATGAGGAAGTGCTTCCTGATATCCAACCTAAACCTCCCCTGGTGCAGCTTCAGGCCA
>JAAGNO010020491.1:38615-55056 GCA_033439905.1 Ceryle rudis
AGCACCTCAATATCCTTCTTGAAGTGAGGGGCCCAGAACTGCACACAGTACTTGAGGTGAGGCCTCACCAGTGCCGAATACAGGGGGAGAATTACATCTCTAGACCTGCTGGCCACACTATTCCTGATACAAGCCAAGATCCCACTGGCTTTCCATGCCACCTGGGCACACTGCTGGCTCATGTTCAGCCAGTAATTAACCAGTATTCCCAGGTCCCTCTCTGCCACTCATCTCCCAGTCTGTAGCACTGCATGGGGTTACTGTGGCCAAAGTGTAGGATCCTACACTTGGCCTTGTTAAACCTCATATTATTGGCCTCAGCCCACCGACTCAGCCGGCCCAGGTTCCTCTGCAGCATCTCCGGACCCTCCAGCAGATCAACACTCCCCCCCCAGCTTAGTGTCATACGCATATTTACTAATGGTACACTCGATCCCCTCATCCAGGTCATCAAGTAGACCAAAGTCAGCCCTCTGGAAGTCCAAGATAGAGGTTTTACTGATGGCCCTCTTGACTTCACCACATATTGAAAATTCTATCACATCATGGTCACTGTGCCCCAGACAACCTTTAACCACCACATCTTCCACCAGCCTTTCCCTGTTCGTAAAAAGTAGGTCTAGCGGGGCACTACCCTGGTAGGTTCACTTACCAGCTGCAACAGGAAGTTATCATCCACACATTCCAGAAACCTCCTGGACTGCCCCCTTTCTGCTGTGCTATAATTCCAGCAGACATCTGGTAGGTTGAAGTCTCCCACAAGAACAAGGGCTAGTGAATGTGAGACATCTCCAAGTTGTTGAAAGAATATTTCATCAGTGTCTTTATCCTGGTTGGGTGAACTGTAGCAGACTCCTACCAAGATATCAGCCTCATTGGCCTTCCCCTTCATCCATACCCATAGACTTTCCACCTTGGTGTGTCTAACATTGAATTCAAGACAGTCAAAACACTTCTTAACATATAACACTACCCTCCACCTCTCTTTCCTTGTCTATCCCTTCTAAGAGCCTGTAGACATCCATTGCAGCACTCCAACCATGCGAATCATCCCACCATGTTTCCGTGATGGCAATTATATCATGGTTTCCCTGGTGCACAATAGTTTCTAAATCCTCCTGTTTATTGCCCATGCTATGGGCATTGGCATACAAACACTTGATCTGAGGCATGGATACCCTCTCAAATACCAGATGATGGAGCAAATGCATCCTTTCAACATTCTTACAGGAGACACATGGTAGCTCACTCATGAATAGACTGAATATGATGTCCAATCTTTGTTTCACTATTTCAGATTTTGGGCCTATAGGGCTACCTAGTTGCAACACGACATTATAATGCTTTCCTTCCCAGGGCTGCTGCAAACCACACGATATCATTTAAACACATACTGATACTCCTGGCTAAGACCATCTATTTAAAAAGTGTGTCTGAAGGTCAGATGAAATTTTGTTCAAATATGGTCTTAAACTAAAAGAAGGTAGATTTAGACTAGATATAAGGAATAAATTTTTTTACAACGATGGTAGTGAAATACTGGAACAGGTTGCCCAGACAGGTGGTAGATGCTCCATCCCAGAAACCATTCAAGGTCAGGTTGGATCAGGCTCTGATCAACCTGATTTAGTTGAAGATGTCCCTGCTTAGTTCAGGGGGGTTGGACTAGCTGACCTTTAAAGGTCACTTCCAACACAAATCATTCTATGATTCTATGATAAACTGTGAATATTTAATTCCTAGGCAAAGTAGAAAACTCAGAATTAAGTTTACTACTTCAGTACACATACAGAGCTGTTCTATTTTGGGATGGCCTGCCGAACAGATTGTGAGTTTTTAGAAAAGTCTGACCATCTATTCTGAATAGTGTTTCTGAACACTAGGTTAGTTTAAAAGTCTATCACAGATATAACCATAAAAATAATCACTGATATTTTTATAAGAGCAGTGAGGTGTTTGTACTGGACATTCCTCACTAAATGAGTTTTTATATGTGTAATCTCTATCAGTCCATCAATTTTTGTAACGAATTAGGTTCAAAAATCTTCTTTTGTGCTTTCCTAAGAAGTCTGAATTTAAAAGTTAGCTTTTAGCTCTACTAATTTCAGTGGAAACTGCTCTAGCATTTATCTTTTTTTTGTTGCTGGTGTTAAATTGGACAAGTGTTTTCAAATACCTGAACACAGACTGAGATCCCAACATTGCATACTCATGATTTAAAAAGCCTCATCAAATAGATGGAAAAGTTTCATTTCCAGTTTCTTTCTACAGCAATGAATCTTGTAGTCAGTTCTCTAGTACATTAAGGGCTAACCAATTGCAAACATGGCTAATTTGAGAACATTTCCCAGAATCACTCATAGGCCTATACCTTAATTTAAAGCAGAAGGAAAAATGAAAGAGGCAAAGGAATGAGGAGGCGAAAGAGGGGGAAAGGAGGAAAAGGGGAAAAAGGAAGGAAGGAAGGAAGGAGAAGAGAGAAAAAAAAGGGGGGGTTTGGGGGGAGTAGAAAGGTAGAAAAAAGGAAAGGAACAAAGCAAATGTAGAAAGAAACCAAAAAGGGAAGCTGAGGAGTGAACCAAAAATTGCACAGCATTGCCCCTGAAATTTACACATTCTGCCATAAAATAAATGTCTGAAAGGGATCATTCAGATATTCAACAAAAGGTTCTATATGGATGAAAAAAAACCAGTAACTCTCTTGTTCTGTTCACATTATTTCTCTTTCTGCTGTTACCTTAGGAGATACACTCCTCTCACGATTTATACTTGTGCCCAGTGTTACTCCATCCTAGGTGCAGAATCTGACATTTGGTCTCATTCAACTTCATGTCATTGATGATTGCCCAAAGTTCCAATCTACTCCAATCTACTCTGCAAGGCCTCTTGTCTCTCAAAAGTCAACAGCACCTCCCAATTTGGTGTCATCAGCAAATATCCTAAGAATGCATTCAACTCCTGCATCCAGACCATTGAAAATAATCCTAAACAGAACTGGCCCTAGAAATGACCCTTGAGGTCACCAGCCAGACGAAGCTCCATTCACTACATTCTTTTGAGATCTGCCCATCAGCCAGTTCTTCACCCAGCGCACTGTGAACACACTTATCCAACAGTTAAGACAGTTTGTCCAGAAGGATGCTGGGAGGGACAGTATCAAAAGCCTTACTAAAATCCAGAAAAAGTACAGCAACTTGCTTCCCTTCACCCATCAGGCAGGTGACCTTATCATAGGATATAAAATGAGTTAAATAGGAGTTTCTCTTTGTGAATGCCTTTCAGTCTCACTCAGTATGATTTTTCTCCAATTTTTTTCAAAGTACTGAGGTTAGACTATCAGGTCTGTAGTTTCCTGGATTCCTTTCTTGTAAACTGGAATAATGTTGGCATTTCCAGTCATCAGGGACCTCTCTTTCCTCCCACGCCCTTCAGTAGATAATAGAGAGGGGTCCTGCCATAACATCTGCTAGCTCCTTCGTTACTTTGGGATTAATCACACCAGGCTCTGTGAGATCTTGGTTGGAAGAAAATGGACACTGTTATCAGGAACTGTTCTTGAACCATGGAAAGAGCACGAAGGAAGCAGAACAGTGGAGAAAAGGCAATGAAGCAAGAAGATAAAACAGAGCAAAGTAGAGAAAAACAGGATGTGGTGGGTACTGGGCGAGTTAGATGACAGCCAGTTATGTAGTAGATTTAGGTCATGAACTGTGTGGGCTATTGCATGTATCCAATTATCATTGTTGGTGGTGTGCGTGGTCAGTGAAGCTTGTTCTATATAACCAAAGGATGTACCGGTAATAAAGGTCTTCACTTTATAACTCCCATGGAGTTGCCGCAGTCCATTCTCCCCCCACAAGGCTCCATGGACTTGAGAATATTCAACTGATAAAACTGGTTTCAGTGTCTGCAGATGGAAGTCACTGTTCCCACAGTCATGGTCCTCCAACTCAGGGGACAGGGCAACGCAATGTCTACCAGTATTATGAAAGACTGAGGAGAAAAAACAACATTGAATGCCTCTGCTTTTTCTTCATCCCTATTAGTTAGGCAACCATCTTCAACTAGTATCAGTTCAATTTTTTCTATAGACCTTCTCTTGTTACTAACATACTGAAAAAAAGCCCTTCTTGTTATCTGACACAACACTGGCCAGTTTCAACTCTAATTCAGGTCTAACTGAGGTTTGGCCTTTCATGTCTTCTCCCTGCATATGTGACCATATCTCTGTAATCTTCCTGTGAAGCCTGACCTCACTTACAGAGATCATATAATTTCTTTTTCTTCCTGAGCTCCATGAGTTTCTCATTCAGCCAAACTGCTCTTCTGCCTGTTGTCTGACTTATGACACAATGAGATATCTGTTTCCTGTGGTTTTAAAAGGTGGAAAGCTGTGCTTTTAAAAGGTGGAGAGGTGTGCCTTTAAAAGTTTCAATACGTCATTGTGATTCATTGCACATTAATTATTACAGAGCTGAGCCCAGTAATGAGATCCCTGTTTTTCAAGGTGTTCCTGTGATGTGTGGTACAGATGACAGAGGTATGTTTTGTATCCTGTTTAGAAAGACTGCTCTGCTTTTGAAAAGGTGTTTGGAAATTGTTAAGCCACGCACTTAAAGCATCACTCAAGATATTGTAAAAAATGTATTTGGACATATTTTCAAGGTTGTCAGCTGAAACACCCTCAAATCAGGACGATTCAGGACATGCTTATATTCAAAGAAAAAGACTTAAAAGACATAGAGCAATATCATTCATCCAGAAGAAATGTCCACCCCGGTTTTTTAAAATAGTAAGCAAGGTTGGACACCAGACATCAGTCTAGCCAGGACAAGAAGAACAAGCCAGGCCAGAGAGTGCAAAAGAGACAGAAAAACAGAGAAAAAGGTCCCTTTCTACCTTTAGAAAAAGGAAATTTATTTTTAAAGTGATGGTTCATGGACTTGTGGCTGCTCAGAAGAATGTACCAAATGCAAGCTGAATCTGTTTGAAGTATCCCCAACACAGACCCGCATTGAGAAAACTTTTATTATATAGTTTATTGAGGTTCCTCCACTTTCCACTGTTGTAGAGTCTGCATCTCTGGACTTTTTCATAGCTGGGTATGGTGAAGATTACATAGATATGAATAAGACTCTGCAAGATTGTAAAAGCTGACAGGTCCAACCTTAGAGTCAGTGAGGCTGTGGGCCTCATAAATTACCCACTGGTGTCTATTTTCAGACAGATAAATATTATGCCATAGGATTGACTGATAAGCCAGAGAAACAATTGCTGCCCCTACTGCACCTTCAGTGAGATGCTTCTCAACTGCAGCCATGACATGCTGTTCACACGTTTATCCATGTGGCTGGTTTACATTCAGTTAGGCACCAGGAAGCAGTTGTGCTGGATGGTAATGAGGGGTTTAGGCAACGCTTGGCTCAGACAGCACACAATAGAGGCACTCAGACTACTCCACAGCAATCTGTTCTTTCAAGACAAGATTTTGTTGGATAGCATGGACATAAAAATTAAGCTGATAAGCAGCAAAGACAGATTTTGTAAAAGGAGCTCCTCAGCAGCAGAGACCTGTAAGCTACCTATGCCTTGCTCTTTGTCAAGAATGTGTTGGTGATGCCTGCCATACAGTTGAGGTATGTTGAGCCGTTACTTATGTCTAATGGTAAATACTCAGTGGGCTGAGTGGGCATGAAAGCATTCAGCATATGAACCAGCAGTCATGTCAGCAATCAGGAAATTTTGTTACTCCAACTGTAAGGGTACTGTATTTCCACCGGCCTGACCTCCCACTTCCTGAAGAGATACAAAGGCTTCACCCAGTTGTATGGTAAAGCTCAAGATGATGTTTTGTGGACACATTCTGGCTCTGGTGTTACTGGGCAGCGTGATATAAAAACCTCCATTGGTCTTCCATCTTTTCCCCTTTCCATCCAACTGCTATTGTCCAATTGTTAAAATATGTGGGGCCAGCCATGCCAAGTCATAGAATCAGAATGGTTTGGGTTGGAAGGGATCTTAAAGATCTTCTAGAACCAACCCCTCTGCGATGGGCAGGGACTCATTCCACTAGGTTAGGTTGCTCAAAGACCCATCCAACCTGAACATTTCCAGGAAGGGGACATGCACAACTTCTCTGGGCAACCTGTTCCAATTCCTCACCATTCCCACAGAAAAGAATTTCTTCCTAATATGTAATCTAAATCTACCTTCTTTCAGTTTGAAACCATTACCCTTCATCCTATAACTATAATCCCTGATGAATAGTTCCTCCCCATCTTCCCTTTAGGCCCCCTTTAAGTACTGTAAGGCTGCTGCAAGGTCTTCCTGGAGCCTTCTCTTCTCCAGAGTGAACAACCCCAATTCATAGAATCATAGAATTGTCAGGGTTGGAAGGGACCTTAAAGATCATCTAGTTCCAATTCCCCTGCCATGGGCAGGGACACTTCCCACTAGATCAGGTTGATCAGAGCCTCATCCAGCTTGACCTTAAAAACTTCCAGGGATGGGGCTTCCACCACCTCTCTGGGCAACCTATTCCAGTGTCTCATCACCCTCATGGTGAAGAACTTCTTCTTAATGTCTAATCTGAATCTACCCACCTTCTACTCCTACCACTACCTGACATCCTAAAAAGTCCCTCCCCAGCTTTCTTGCAGGACCCCTTAAGATACTGAAAGGCCACAATAAGGTCTCCTCAGAGCCTTCTCTTCCCCAGACTGAACAACCCCAACTCTCTCAGGCTGTCCTCATAGGAGAGGTGCTCCAGCTCGTGGCCCTTCTTTGGACATGTTCCATCACATCCATATCTTTCCTGTAATAGGGGCCCCAGAACTGGACGCAGTACTCCAGGTGGGGTCTCGCGAGAGTGGAGTAGAGGGGAAGAATCACTTCCCTCGACCTGCTGGTCACGCTTGTCTTGATGCAGCCCAGGATACGATTGGCTTTCTGGACTGCAAGTGTATACTGATGGCTCATGTTGAGCTTCTCATCCATCAGTACCCCCAAGTCCTTTTCTTAAGGTCTGCTCTCAAGGCAGTCACTGCCCAGCCTATACTGGTGCTTGGCATTGCCGCAACCTATCCCTCTGGACAGCCACCCTATCCTCAAGAGTGTCAGCCACCACACACAGCTTGATGTTGTTAGCAAACTTGCTGAGGGTGAACTCAATATCACTGTCCATGTCTCTGACAAAGATGCTAAACAAGACTGGTCCCACTACTGATCCTTGAGGGACTCCACATGTCACTGGGCTCCACTTGGACATGAACCCATTGACAGCCACAATTCTCTTATCCTGTCCTCACAGGACAGATGTTCCAGCTCTCTTATCTTCATGACCCTCCTCTGAACCCACACAAGCAAGTCCATGTCTTTCTTGCGCTGGGGTCCCCAGAGATGAATGTAGCACTCCAAGTGGGGTCTCATCAGAGCAGAGTAGAGGGGGAGAACCACCTCCCTCAACCTGCTGGCCATACTTCTTTTGATGTATTCCAGAATGCAATTGGCTTTCTGGGCTGTAAGCAAACATTTCTGGCTCCTATTCAGCTTTTCATCCACCAGTAATCCCAAAAACATATCCACACAGCTGTTCTCAATCCACTCATCACCCAGCCTGTATTTGTACTTAGGATTGACTCAACCCAAGTGCAGGACCTTTCACTTTGCCTTGTCACTAGCAGTTGTTTCTTCCTTTACGTTTTGAAGTGATGATCCCAATTTTGTAGACTCTGTCCCTATTAGGATTAACTTTTTTAAGTTTTTTAGGGTAAAATGTCCCCTTTATTGCTTTGTGGCAGGAGTGCCTGAATAAAGCAATCAGGAGGTGTTGAGGAAGCATAAACTCAGGACAGTTTGTCCCCCTTAAATTGTATCATGTTTTTGCAGGTTATCTTTCTGTTCTAGACTGCAAGAATGCCTTCATCCTGAGATAAATTTGTCTACTTCCCTCTTGCCAAATGACAAATCAGCAGCCAACAACAATCCTATGTCTGAATACTAACTTCTTGCTCTGATGGGAAGATTCAGGAAAAATCATCCTATGATAAGCCAGGATAAGCATGGGATATTTTTAAGTCCACTTCCGATATTGAACTGTTTAAAATATACTTGCACTACTATGGAATCAGGAATTTCTCACACTATCAGATATAGTACTTGAAAAAAAGAAGATACTTTTTTCAAAAAATATTCCCTATTCATATTAGAGTATACATATATAGAAAGACACACACGTACACGCATATGTATCATTACTTTTTTCCCCGATGCTTTCTCAAAATATGATGGATTCGTTCAATTTTCAGAGACTGATTTCAATTCAAATCACCCTCAGTCTTAGTTTTAGAAACATTCAAAACCCAGAACAGAATGATTATTTTCTAACAATTCAATTCCTAGTTTAATGTAATAATAAACCCATTAATTTTTCCTCAAGTGTTTTTCACCAAAGGCTCCTACTTTTCACATGGGCAACCAATACATAATAAATACTTCAAATTTCTAACCTTTTATATGCTGGTGGAGTATTCAGACATTTTTCTACTTCAATTCCTTCTCCATATCTTCTATTGCACTTGAACATCCTTAAAAAATAGCAGATGTAAAGCACATGAGAGGTTGGACTGTGAATTTTAACTGAAGTAAGAAAGTCTCATTAGAGCAAGATCAAGGTTAAATTCTTCTTCACAGTAGGGAGGACATTCCTAAATAACAAATGTTGCCCTGTTTTTTAATTCTACTCTTTCAAGATGCATTTGGAAAACACTAACAAAATGTGAAAGGTTTTATGGTGATTACAAATAAACAAAATTGTGAGCATACGTATTATCTGACCTCTGTGAGGCTTGAGGATTATACAGGACTATCACCAATTTGGTGTACAAAATTTTGAAAAAGAAAAAACAAACCTCACCAAATTAGTTTTTGTGCATAAATAATTTTATAAATACATAGGTATCACTCCTCTAAATTCTTGGTTATGACCTAATATGACCGTGTTCTGTCCTCTTTGAAGACTTGGCCTGCAACATAATCCCAAATTAAGAAATACATACTATATGTCTTGCCTATTGCAGCTGGAAAACTTGAGTATATTGGGCCTAGTACTTGACTCCTTAGGCCAATGAGGGCTGGCAATACTGAGGAGACAAACTATATCCAAGAGAAGAGTTAACCCACATGACTTCTGCTAACCATCTCCAGTCATTTGAGGAGAGGCACTGGAAAGTTCTGAAGAGAAACCACCTATCATATATGGAAGCCAAAAAATAAGTTACTTATTCTTTGAAGGGTGTGTGTGGCAAAGCCAAGGACTTTGCAGATATAAAGAAACTCTGCCAGAGGCTCAGGTCAAAACAAAAACTCAGCAACACACCCTTTCTCCAGTGCCCAGGTTTATTTTTACTAATTGAGCTGAAAGAACACATCCCAAGAAATTTATACAAGCATGTTCTTATTAAATCTAGATACCTAGCTTCAAAAAGAAAACAGGAGGACAAAACAAAATACTTTTTGTTGTTGATGATTCTAGGACTTATTTGGTCTGGCTGCTGCAAAACATATAGTTTGCCTTTCTCACCAAATGCAAGGGCAGTATATATATAAGGTTTTAGCCTAAACATGCCCCACTTGTATCTAATTAATTCTTCTCAGGAAAATCTTCCAATTGCTAATCCTGATGGATTTACCTCAACCCTTACATTCTTGCTTGCCAAAATCTATACCTCCCTTTCCTCACCTTCAGTTTTACAGTAGTGTAAATGCTGTACTGATTGTCATGATTGTAGAGGGCATAGAAAAACACCACCACAATGGATTAAAGAAGGAAATGCAGGATTTCAAGGGATATCCCCCAAACCTGTTCCCAAGACAGACAAATTATATGAATATGATTACATGCACATTGTCGTTCTGGACAAATGTTCCATGTAACACAAATTTCACATACAGCTTTGACATAAAGCATCTCAAGGGATGCTACATAATTTGACATTTGCTTTTATCACAGCATGTTTTTAAGGGCGGTACTATTTTTAAATATAGTATGTGACGGGACACTTGAGGAATACAGATGGATTCATTCTTTGACATGCAGGAAAACAAATTAGGCAAAGAAATGTAGTAAGTAAAATTTTATGTTTGCTTTATTATGTGGTATTTCTTCCCATCCGAGTCCCAAAATTTTTTTGGCATATTTGATATAAATTTTTTTATTGTGTTTAAAAGACAAAGAAGGCTGACAAGATTTTGTGAGTTTGAAAACATGAACCCAGAACTACAATGTATGCTAGATGTTCATTACTGAGAGTGATATCACAATTTTTAATGGGTAATTTTAGTGCCTATTGCTGTATGACAAAGTTGTTGACATTATGAGGCAAGCTCCAATGGAGAGAGGCATGTGTCTGCCCTTGGAAATTTTTTCCCCTACAAGTGCATTTAATATTTGCATAAATTCCTTTATTTATGATATCTATCCTGCAGGCTTCTGGAAGTTGAAACTTTATATAATTAAAATCAGCTTTATACTGACATTAGCAGATTGCTTCAAGGCAGAACTTTAGTAATGGCCAGAATTAAGAAGCTTCAAAGACTTTTCAAAAGCATGTGAAAAAATGGAAAAGTATGGTATATATTTTTCTCACGAATATTTGATTCTAAATATTCCCAAAATTTAGGGAAAATAAATTCCAAAATGCCACAGTCCAGTGAAAAACTTAACTCATTTAAACTTCCCAAACTGATTCTTTACCCTTCACATTGAGGTTCATCATCTGCAGAAATACAGAAGTTGTAAGGACATCCTGCATAGCCCTAAAACTCAGGTGAGGTCATATCTTCCCATGTAACTGAGTTTCATTTTAAATACAGACAGGTTTAAGAGAGGGCTTTGACATTTGTGTGTGTACAGTAAGCATCAAAAATTTGCCACTATTGTCTGTATTTGTAGAAATGTTTGAATAGCTCCTAACTTTCAAATTGAAAGAAAATACAGTATTTATAGAAAGCCACCATCTTCTAGTCTTCTCTTGTGAAGCAAATTTTTTGTTGTCCAATTTATCCCTCTCTGCAATAGCTTCAATTTGATAGGGTAGATTATATTCAAATGAGATTTGATCAGTACGTTTTAAAACAACATCTACCTTCCTACCCTTCCTGGAAATACCTCATGAAATACATTTGAGGACTTCTGCATCTTTCATGGTGGATAACAACAGTGACACAAGCCACATAGTCAAGTCTTTCCATGTTAGACACTATTTCCAATTAACCTCTACTTACCATAAACACTCCTGATATAATCTAAATACATGACTTCTTTTGTAAATGCTTCCCAACTTTGTGGAAAAGTTCGTTTCATCAGCATACTCCTATTTTTGTGCAAGATTGTTAATAAAAACACAAGCCAAAACTGTTACAAATACCACTCACTGAAGAAATCCATGATAGATATCATTAAGCTTTTTAAAAAATCTCATTCAACCACAGCATAGTAAAGATAATGCATCTTTAGATATACGACCAATAAAAAAATATAAATATAAAAAATATACCACCAATTTTGCAGTCTGGAGAAGCATATGAAGCATTCATTCAAGGCTGCTTCAGTGTCTTTAGTAAATTTACAAAATTGATGGACTGGCACAAAATGTTTCTAAATATATGCACTAATAACTAGATATCTGAAGATGCACTTTTTACCACTGCAGACTCTGTTTTAACTATAGGTCATAAAAAAAAGAAGGATTAAACAAACAATTCTTGGAAAGATATCCCATCAGTTGTGTTATGTGTTAGATCATGTTCTTAAATTTAGGCCAGCCAAGACAGATTCTTTTGAGGATATGATGGTAAGTAAATACATTACTCCTTTCAAGTACAAAGTGTCTGGTATCTTTGATCCAAGTCAAGTAAGAACAAGTACAAAGAAACAAAAGCTACTTTTGTAATATATTAAAATCAAATAGCCATTATTCTGAAACTGCTTTAGCAGGGTGGGTTGAAATGGATGGCCTCCTGAGGACACTTTCAACTCCTATTGTTCTGTGATTCTCTGAATATTCAGCCCCTCTTAGCCCTATAAGATACCATGCAAGGTTTCATTTAACTACAAATGTCAGTAACTTTTACTTCTTCTTCTTTTTTTTTTTTTACAGTGTCTGCCAATTAATGAAATGATGAGAATGGTAAATGCATTTTACTGTCTCAATCCCAACTGAACTTTAGCAGAACCTTATGGACAAAAAGCAAATAAAATTACTAGCACTTGATTACAGTGAGCCAAAGTTACTGCTGGAAATACTTCATCTATTGCTTGAATTTCTGACATTCTGCCTCTCTCCTCTTTCACAGACTGAACATTTTTTTAAAGGCCTGGTAAGATAAATACATAATCTTAAAAAAAAAAAAAAAAGTATTTTCAAACAGCGAGATGTACGCTGAATAATGCAGGAAAATAAAACCATCTCCTACATACCTTCCCCAATGCAGCAATCAGCTGGCAGCCAAAGATAAGCACAGTTAGTTTATAAGGCTTTCTAATTCAGCTCATCCTGTCAAAGATGCATTGATATTATGATGTCATTGAATGTGGAAATACCATTCTCACAAATTCACTAATATAGCAGCCTCAGCTGGGCATTTATATATAACAACTGAAAAGCATGGAAGAGCAATTGCAGAACTCTTTTATTTGTAATTGACCATAGAAACAGTTCTCGATGTTTCCAGTGTAAGAAGGCAGGCATTAGTTTAAAGCATTCTTATCTTTAGGACACAGCTGGATGTTGCACTGTGCTACATCAGCTCTCTTGCCTCAACTGCCAGCTAGCATCATCTAACTGACTCTCCTTTGCCTTGTACAAGCAATCTAATATTTTTTTGATCAATTTACAGAACAGTCCCAAATGTAATTTAAACTCACTCTTTGATTTTGCCCTGAACTGGCCTGAACTTCTCACAGAGGTAGAGTACAAAAGCACAATCATCCTATGGGGCACTTGCACCTAACTTCCATTCCTGGAGAGTCAGAATCATCCCACTGTGCCTGCTGCTGTGGGGATGGAGTGCTGCACCTTGGTGCTTTGCCCCTCTCATGTTCTCTGCTTCAAGTTCAGTATACACGACTGTTTAATCTCTCAGTGAGAGGAGTATTGGGGTCTAGTTTGGCCACGGATTATATTGTTACTATAGACATAAGTAGTACACATAACCAGTTATAATAGTTGTAACTAGCATAATCGATTGTATGTACAGAAAATATTACAGGCAACTGGAAAGACTGTTTGAGATTGCCAACTCACTATAAACCAATGCCACAACAATGAAAAAATATATTAAAAAAAATAGAATTCTAAGTAAATCTACTGCTATATCTGAAAAATATTTTACAAGTGTCAAAGAGCAAATGACCTGTGGTCCTGAAATAAAGACCAAATGATTTAAAATGTCCTACTGCTGGTAAGGACAAATAACTACGACCAAAAAAAGCTGCAGTATTCCTCGGTAACTCAGTTCTCAAAAGTATTTATCACAGATCAGTCTAGAAATTCTGACAAAACTTCCATTTAGTAGGTGATGTGCATTATAGATAAGCTTACAGGCAATATTCTTTTCGGAGGAAATTCTTTATTAAGAAAAAAAAAATGTGGTTCATCAAAATCAAAAGTAGCTATCCTTTTTATCTACTACACAAACCAGTGAAATATATAATATGTACTAGTATTGATTAGAAAGATAACTTAATTAAGAAAAAATGTTCAGATGTGTCTAACATAACACTATCTAAGTATTTTTGATAAATAGCAGAAATATTCAAATGAGTAATTGGAAGAATTTAATTAGGTCACGAAAGAAAAAGGGAAATTTCTAAACTTTGCCAATTTAAATTAAGTAAAATAAAAGAAAAAGTTCAGATTTTCTAATCAAAAATAAAGCCCAGACTTGCAGGCAGTAACAGTATCCAATGAATTCAAGTTATACATATGCATGCACTGATTTACACACACCTATTTACAATCTTGTCCCTTCTCCAGATTTTAAACAATTGGATTTGAAGAAGTTTCTAAGATTAGATAATTTCTGCAAAGGAGATTTAAAGTTTAGATCTGCTTTGAATTACTGCAAAAAAAACTGTACTGCGGTCTTCCATCATGATTTAATCTGGGCATTAATGTTGCTGTTTAGTAGTATGTCAAGACCTGTAAAAACATATAACAACATGGGGGGTTTTTTACTAATTTGTATAAGCCAAAATAAATATTCAACAACCTTCCAATGAATGACTAGCTGCTATAGTTCTATGGGTTCATAAATGTGGATAAAAATATTTATTTATTTATTTCTAAATCTCTACATCTGGAAACATGGCTGAAAAAGTTTGTGCAAAAGATGGCTTTCTCCTAGGATTTCCCCAAGCCAAAAATAGACTAAATAATATTTCTGCAAATATTTCATTTTTTTTCTGTTTCTAGGGCTGGTTCAAACTAGGAAGGGCAGAACCACAGGAAGAACAAAATACAATAAGCAAATTAAATACAAATGAACCTTTTCAACCATAAAAAAAAGAAAAGGTTCACTTTCAGGTTTATACAAAGGTACAAGTTCTCCTGAATCGTAAGTGAAAATTTCTTATATGTTCCTGAAAGAACATGCACCATGCACAAAATCTGTGGTTAAAATTTGTGAAGGTTTTTTCCATAGCATTTGGTGTTGACTGAACTTTAAATGACAAAGAGCTTTTAAAATATCCCCTAGGCATCTTTCCACATTTTTTTACACTCAAACCCAATAAAAATAACATTAAAATCCAAACCTACATTGCTTGCAAAATGTACAATGGAAATTTTGACTGTGAACATAATACTGAACAAAAATAATAAGGGCACTAGATAAAGTATTCTAATGATCACCTGCCTAAAATGTGCAAGAGGAAAACATATCACATATGCAAATTTAAAAGAATCAGTAAAGTTACTTACATTTTTGACACACTAGAACTGCCCACTTAACCATTGACCTGTTAATTGATGGTATGAAGCAATGAAGGTTTCCTTGTGTTCCGTGCTACAAAGAGAGGCTCATTTTCTTCCTGAACTCTTAGACTGAAGGAAATATATATCCTGTTTGGTCTTAGTGGAATGTAACAGTGCTGGCAAGAACTAAGTTATGCCAGGAATTATATCTGTTTAACAAGATTTTAAGAAGTTGCAGATGTTAAAGTGTTTAGTTATTCTATAGCTGGATCTTGGCAGAGATGTTAAACTTAAGAGCTAAATAAAATTGTAAATTGTTTTAAATTAGCATTTCCTTCACTAGTTGAGGTATAAGAAAGCTTTCTACATGTGTCTCTAAGGTGAATATATACAATATTTCAGAATGTGTTGCAAAGTGTTCTTTGTATTCTGATTTATTTCTAAAAGTAAGACCTGAACAGTAAAATGTCACTGCAAAGAAGGTGATATAGTGGCTGTCCTTTTAAAAAGAAATGACAGCAATTTTTTTTATATAGAATTGTCTCATTCAAATCACTTGGACTATTCTCAAGCTTGTTGGGATATACTTACATAATTGCTTACAGAAGCAGGGATTTATACTCTGAAGAATTCTGCATTCTTTTGTGACATGCTGTAAATTCAGTCCTGAAAGGAGTTTTGCATACTGGTTATCTATATGCAAGGTCATTTTTCAACATATTAGCAAACAAATATTAGGAAAAAATGCAAATTATAATTTCATAACAGCATATTAATCATAAATATCTTGTAAAATATGTTCACAATTAGAATTATAATATGTATCATAAACAAGTATTTACTGTTTTGTAAAATGTATTTATAAATGGCAAAGAAACTAATGATTGAGCCTTTGAAAGTTAATACACTGATTTTACAGCTAAAATCTGAAGTTAGAGTCAATATGGGTGGGGCTATTGTTTTGTTTTTCTCTGAACAGAAACAGTTAAAGGTGACAAAAAACCACAATACACAGTAACCCTGATATGAAATCCTGCAGCTGGTACCCAAGGTATTATTATTTATTATATATTCTGTGTTAAGTTGCATGTATTATAACATGACAATGTGTATTGCATTCTGAGAAATGCTGGCATAATATGCTAAAACACATTTGTCCATTTAAACACTGTATAAATATACATATTCTGTAAATAATTCTGTACACACACATACAGAAATTACATCCCACAGAATAAAAAGGAGAGGGTTGTTAACCTGCAGTAAAAACTACCACAGCCTATTTGAAAATCAAAGAACTACAATCCTGCTCATCCAAATATAGGGGCTTAATTAAGCACTGAAGTTCTACCATATTTCTTGGTTATCAAGTAAAATTTGATATCATCATAAAATGGAGAAATACAGAAATGGACAGCATAGCAAAGGTCCATCAGTAACAAAAATGGTACTTCCTAAACAAAAAA
>JAAGNO010020491.1:55156-84985 GCA_033439905.1 Ceryle rudis
AGAAACAAACAAAAAAAGGTATTCCTTAAAATGAGATTGTGTGTTCCCAAATGTTGCTGTAAAAAGTGAATCAAAGTGGAGTTGAACCACCCAATTCCACATGCAGTAGAGAACAAAAAATATTTCTTTCTATTTTATATAAATATATATATATGGGCCTGGACCATTTGTCCTGTGAGGAGAGGCAGAGGGACCAGAGTTTGTTCAGCCTGGAGAAGAGATAGCTTCAGAGGAACTTGATGGCTGTCTCCCAATACCTATGAGTAGGTCATTGAAAAGACAGGTCCAAGATCTTTCTAAAGGTTTATAGTAGTAGGATAAGTAGTGATCAAAAACAGAAATGGGAGGTTCCAATGGGACACAAGGAAGAATTTGCATGACAAAGAGAGTTGCACAATGAGCAGGTTGCCCAGCAAAGCTGTGCGGTCTCCATCCTTGAAGATTTTCCTTGAGAAGGAAGGTAGAGACCTCCTGAATTATTCTCTAATTCCAAGACGTCTGCAGAATATAAAATGTTAAATTATGCAAGTCCACATTGTTGAATTAATGACTGCAGAACTACATCAGCAATGATAGTTCTGTAGTGATTTGTCATCAATATCTAGTTGCGTAGATACTCTATTTTGGATAGATGTTTCTACTTGGGAGGCATATGTCTCCCATTTTCAGAGAAAGGTATGTACCTCCTGACTTCTTGTGTTCCAAACTGGAATCATTACAGAATTTGGTTCTGTACAGTTAATTTTAATCTGTCCTTTAAAAGTCTAAAATACACTTAAAATCCAGAAATACTAAAGATGTATAAACTCATTCCAAAAAGAAGACCACAAATCTGGAGGGGGAAATGAGTGAAGAATTAAAACATGAGGAAAAAAAAACAACATCAATTAAAATGTGTTTTTTTCTTCAGAACTTTCAACTCTAAAAATATTTATCATGCAGTTGCTAGAAGCAACATTTATAAACTTAAAAGTATATTAATCTGATTATATAACTTAAAAGATGCTTATGAGATTGTTTCTTCACCATTTGTGTTTAAGTAAAATTTTCCCCTCTAGAAGCCTCACAAACCAGTCCCAATTCCTATAAAACATTTTCAGTTGACCACATTACAGAAAAGAAGAGTATGTCTGAAGAGCATGTAACAAAAAAAAAAGAGGGGAAAGAATGAGGGTGGTATTGATGTAACATTTCTGGAAACATTATATCCCTCTCCCATTTCTAAATCCAGGCTACTTCACACATTGTGAAACTGTATTGGGTTTGTGTCTGGGAGGGGTTTGGCAGCAAACAGGGGACTACTGACAGGGTACCTGCAAGAAACTTCGAGAAGCACCCCTGGTTCCAAGTCAGACCTTCCTCTAGCTATGTCCAATGCTGAGCCAATCAGTGCCTCTGCAATAACCTATTTAAGAGGGGGAAACCTCTTGGGCTACTTCCTTTGTTTTGGGAGCTCTTTTTGTGGGATAGGAATGGGAGGTGGTAGAGACAACCATGTGGACAGTGACATCAGTGAGGAAGGACTGGGGGAGTCATGACAGAGCAGCCATTCCCCTTTGGCTCTTGGTGAGATGACAGGGTGATCCCTTGCATCCCTTAGAGATCAACAATGGGGAAAAGTCCCATCTGCAGCCCATGGAAGACCACACACTGCAGCAAGAGATTGGTCCTGAAGAAGGCTGTGACTCTAAGAGGGGTTCACACTGGAGTGGTTTGTCACTGAAAGAACCACAGCCTGTGGAAGGAACCCAAATTAGTAGTAGAAGTTTGTGGAGGACTGTCTCCCATGGGACAGTTGCCACATTGCTGCAGGGAAAGTCTGTGAGTTTTCCCCCTGAGGAGGAAGAAGCAGCAGGAACAACATGAAACTGACTGGAACTGACTGTAACCCCCATTCCCTGCCCCCTTCTGCTGCTGGTAGTAGATGATAAGGTAGTAGAGCTGCGCTCAGGAAGAAGGGAGGGATGGGAGGAATAGTTGTGTTTAAGATCCAGTTGTACTTATTGTTGTCCTACCCTGATTCAGTTGGTGAATTGGTTATGGTTTTGTTTAAAATAAATTTATTTTGTTTCCCCAAGTTGAGTCTGTCTTTCGTCCATGACCATAACTGGTGAGTGTTCTCTCTCAGTCCTTTGTCTCTACCTTTTGTTGTATTTTCTCCTCCCCATCCCACCGTGGAGGGTAGGAATGAGCAGTTGTGTGGTGCTTTCTTGCCAGCTGGGTAAGCTCAAAACCACCACGGAAACTTATCTTAGATAATTATAAACAAATAGGGGAGATACAAGATCTTTAAAATACAACATAGAAGCAGCAAAATAGTAGGGGATAAACCACAACCAAACAAACATTTGAAGTTAGGAAGGTGATATAGCAGAAAGAGGCCAGCATCCTCCATGGCAGACAGCTTGATATAATGACAAAATGTTTCACAATCTGAGGAATTTATTGGGAAAACTAAAGGTCCCATTCCCAGCTGAAACATAAGTAGGTAGTTCATTGTAGCCAGTGGTCTTTTTAACTAGGTATCTGAGCCATATACTTCTGTTTTGTAGCACTTTGTTATTGAAGGATTATCCATCACCTACAAGCCTGGCAAGAAATAACGTTAAGAACACTCCGCCACAATAAAGTGTGAGTTTTTCTACAGACTTCAGGTTTCAATGAAGAACCTTTCAAAGGTTGTACTTTAAAACATATGAAAAATGCCTCATTATAGAAGGCAGAACTGCAGCTCCCAGATGCCACTGAATAAATCCTCAGCCCCAGTCTGAGCTTCTTCTGTGGTATCGGCCAAAGAAGCATGCCAGATGTGGCTTTTATTACAATGATATATTAAGGTGATGGATATGATGAGATCACAAGGTGATATTCAATGTCTTAGATGGATTTGCTCCCATACTCTTACAAGTCAGAGTTTCTGTCTCCACACTTCTCTACTCCTAGCCAGAAATAAAGTCACACATTCTATGGGATTTGTAGCTACTCTTACCTAGCAAGTCATTCACACTTCCTTTTTTATGAAGTATTTCATACTCTAATGTCATGGTCCTCAAAGTAAAGCATCACAATAAGGTAACACAGGGATGAGCTAAAGCCAACAAAAAAATTAATCACATCCTGACCAGGGGGATGGGAGAGTGTGAAGTGGGATAGCCTGAAGTTAACCTAAAGTAACCTAAGGCTTTAGTGTGGTAAAAATCACACCCCTAGAAGGAGATCTAACAGCCTGATGTCAGACCACCTCTGTATAATGAAGTAGACATTAATCATTTTTTTTAGATAACCAAAAGGTCACCAATGAACAAGTATTGTGCAACTTTTCTTTATTGTAAACTGCATGAAATCCTACAGCTCCACTGAAGAGTTGTGCTAGCTTTGTGAACTATTGCCTGGCACCCTGTACTGTACAGAACTGCATTAAAGGTTAGAAGGTAGATCTCAACTCTGTGTGCTCACTGACTCCTGCACACCAGGCATGATTAAGGGACCTGATTAAGGGACAACAATGTTCAAGTTTAGTTAATCTAACTTCATTTTTCACATGACTAGTCATTCATTCCTAAAATTAGCTTCTGTATGAAGTGTTGCAAAAAGCCTAAACAGTCCTTCCAGAGGATGATTTAAGCACATGGTATTAGAAACATGGGCACTTGTGATCAATTTCTCAGTAGACTATTTCCAAAGGTAAACAATTGTAGTTTTCAGCAAGCTCTACAATTCAATAATCATTTAATAAAGCATTGTATTTTGAAATTTGTTTTGCAAACTTAGTGCTTTGCTTACTGTTTAGTTTTTCAATCTGACACTATTACTGCAAACTACAACCTCACACAAAAATATGTATGCATCAGGGTGTTCTATCACATCCCTTTGTCATAGGAGCTCTCCAATTTCAACCTTACACTTGTGAGCCCTGAAGTAATTGGTATTCCTGAAAGCTTTACACTTCTTTTGATTAACAATATCTTTTCCTAATATTATCAACTTAAAGCTTATTTCTAAGCAGAACCCTGTAATATCCCAACAAAATGGAGTATTTTTAATTTTTCCATGTTTTGTGAATGCCTCAGAGAACCCAAACAGAACTAGGTAAGCAAAGGGAATTAGGAGAAACAGAGGCTGATGTTGTATTGTTCCAATTGACTCCAAAGCCCACATTTAAGCACTTGGGATACATGCCTGAAATCACGCCTTTGCAAGAAGTATTAATGTCTGTTTACATACAGAATCCATAACCCTGAATTAATTCCTAAGGTAGACACCTGCATCAACTCCTCCATGGAAAAAATATATAGAGTTATTCCACTAACACAATTATTATAATCCATTCCTTACAGGACCCATTCAGGATGTGGAAGACAATATTTAATTTCCTTATCTGTGTGGCATAATTTATTACAGTGAAAGCAAGAGTAAAGGAGTATTGACAGGAGATTATAACATTTAAAATATCACATAAAACTAATCCTTAAATCTAAAGTTTTCCCAGGATTAAGAAAAGCTTTAATTTATATTTTGAACACAATTTCCTACGGCATGGCTTAGGTGATAGTTAAACACCTAGATCTTTATGCTCAACACTTAGATTCTTCTCCAAGGGACATATAATTTTGGGTTTGGTTTATATTAGTTGTTCAATGATTTAGATATGGTGTTAAATACACTTTTATACAAAATGTAAATACAGATATATATTTTATGTAATATGTGATGTTAGTACACCATGATCACTTTCACACAGTATTTTCCTGTATTTTCTTATTCTGCATTAAGTTTTCTATTTGCACAAGTCTATTGACTTAAATTTTTAGTGTTTTCTTCAAAAACATTTTTACACTAAATTACCATGTTTATTTTTCCTATGGTACCAAAATTACAAAAGATTATAAGAAATTACAGTGATATTCTGTTTCACACTTTCTGATCCTTGGACATAATATTTCTGCCTCAAACGCCCTACATATTCCAGGTCAACAAGTTAAATAAAATTTCAATACAATACACACAAGGCAGCATCTGTTTTTTAGATTGTGAATATCAAAACAGAAGAAACAAAGTAAGACTTCCTCACACTTAGATTTTAGACAGGACTCTTATGAAAGCTTTACTAAAACTTATGTCCAGAGTTGAAAAGTTACTTAGTTATCAATGGTGTAGCAATATTACCATATATTCAGATATCAGGTGTTAGATACACTACACAGTCTAATCTGATACTTAAAGTATATTTCTCAGTTGAATTATTTAATAGAAAATACAGGTTTAGAAAACACTAAAAAAATATTAGTAATCTGAAATAGTGAGACATTATGTACCAAAAAACACACCACTTCTAAAAACATGGGTATTTAAGTTTTCGTTAAGCTGCTTAAGTCATATATCACATTTGGGGTCAAAGTCATGGATTTCCAGATGATGAAGAGACCTTTCAGTACAGTCTGCTGTATTTTGCTTTCATATGAAGATGGTTCTAATTTTTCATAGGACATGAAATAAATTAATTAAAATTTTTCAGACTCAAGAAATTATGAGTCCATTTCTCAAAAGGAATTCTAGAGAGCCCAATACAATAAGTAGATGGGAATAACATGCCTTAAGACATTTCCTAAAAATCTGAAACAAGCATTTTCAAATTCCAGGGAAAGTAAATGTGGCATTTAGGACTGCTAAAAATAAATTTCTTCTTTTCTTAGAAAATTTATCTAAGTATTTGTGTCTTATACCTATCTACTCAGCTTCTTTTTCTTCTTTTCCACAGGTAGTGGAATCAGAATCATAGAATGGTAGGGGTTAGAGGGGACCTCTGGACATCATCAAGTCCAAACACCTTGCCAGGGAAGGAACACCTAGGGCAGGCCACACAGGAACAGATCCAGGTGGGTCTTGAAAGTCTCCAGAGAAGGAGACTCCACAACCTCTCTGGGCAGCCTGTTCCAGTGCTCTGTCACTCTCACAGTGAAGAAGGTTTTCCTCATGTTGAGGTGGAACTTCCTGTGTTTCACCCTGTTAAAATTATCTCTCTTCCTATCACAGGGCCCAACTAAAAAGATAGTGTCCCCTTCTGCTTGACAGCCACCCTTCAGATATTTGTAAACATGAGTAAGATCCCCTCTTAGTCTTCTCTTCTCCAGGCTAAACAGTCCCAGAGCTCTCAGCCTTTCCTCTTAAAAGAGATGTTCCAGTCCATCATCTTTGTAGCTCTCCGTCGGACTCTCTCTAGTTTTTCTCCATCCCTCTTGAACTGTGGAGACCAGAACTGAAAACAATACCACATTTGTTGTGGTCTCACTAGTGCAGAGTAGAGGGGGAGGAGAACCTCCCTCCACCTGCTGGCCACACTCTTCTTTATGCACCCCAGGATACCACTGGCCTTCCTGGCCACAAGGGCAAATTGCTGTTCCATGGATAACTTACTGTCCACCAGGACTCCAAGGTCCCTCTCCATGCGGCTGCTTTCCCGTGGGTCTACCCCTAACTTGTACCAGTCCATGGTGTTGTTCCTCCCCAGGTGTAGGACTCTACACTTATCCTTGTTGAACTTCATTAAGTTTGCCTTTGCCCAGCTCTCCAGTCTGTCCAGATTTCACTGGATGGCAGCACAGCTTTCAGTGTATCAGCCACTCCTCCCAGTTTTGTATCATCGGCAAACTTGCTGAGGGTACACTCAATCCCTTCATCCAGGTCATTGATGAAGATGATGAATAAGACTGGACCCAGAACTGACCCTTGGGGAACACCACTACTTACAGGTCACCAGCTGGACTCTGTACCACTGATCACAACCCCCTGAGCTCTATTGTTGGGACAGTTCTCAACCCATCTCACTGTCCGCTCTTCTAACCCACACTTCCTGAGCTTACCCACAAGGATGTTATGGGACATAGTATCAAAAGCCTTGTGACATCAAGGTAGACAACATCCACTGCTCTCCCTGCATCTACCCATTCAGTCACACCATCATAGAAGGCTATCAGATTAGTCAGACATTACTTCCCTTTAGTGAATCCATGTTGGCTACTGTTGATAACCTTCTTTGGTTTCATGTGCTAATGGAAGCTTCCTAAAATGTTAGAATCTCTGCCGTAAATTGAAAAAAAAAAAAAATAACAGGACCACATGCTGAGAACTTTAATAATGAAACTCTGAAATGTGTTTAAGAAATTTACTACCTAACTGCTAATAATATCTAGCATGATATCACATGATATGGCTGAATGGCCAGGCCCAAGGAGTTATGATCAGTGGCAGAAAGGTTCCTAGGAAGCAAGCCACAAGTGGAGTACCTCAGTGGTCAGCACTGAGGCCAATAGTGCTTAACATTTTTATTAACAATCTGGATAATGGGACAGAGCACACCCTCAACAGACACAAAACTGGGAAGACTGACTGATACATCAGATATCTGTGATGTCATCCAAAGGGATGAAGGCTGGACGGATGGGCTGGGGGAATCTCATGAAGTTCAACAGAGAGAAATACAAAGTCCTGCACCTGAGGAGAAGCAATCACAGGCACCAGGACATGCTGGGGGCTAAATGCTGGAGAGCATTTCTGCAGAGAAAGATCTCAAGGTTCTGGTGACCTCAAGATGACCATGACCAATGCAGCCTCACAGCAAAGAAGGCCAAGAGCATCCTGGTCTGCATTAGGAAGAACATTCTCTCACAGGAATGAGAGATACATTTAGTTAATTAACAAAGATATATCCAGATACATTTTTTGTGGTAGTACTGGCAAGCACTGTAATTTTCCTCAGTAAAAGATCAGATATCCAATTTACATAAGTAATTAGATGCTCCTGAAATCCAACTTTGCAAAGTTATGAGTGATTACTTGGAAAACCTTAGGTTTATGTATAATGATAAAACAGAAGTACAAAACTAGTATTTTTAAAACAATGTCCTTTAACAACTTCCCTAATTTCGAAGTATTGGTATTGCAGTCTAGAATCTAGTGCCAAGAAACATCAGAAAGATTATTCCCCCTGAATAATGCCATGAGCCTCTGAAGAACATTTTAGAAGACAGATTCTGAAATATGGTGTTATAGTAGTTGTAGCTCAGGCAGAAGCTCATTTCAAGACTGATAAAACATCTGTAATTATATCTCCTAATTTTAATTGACTTATTTTCACAATGCCTTTCATAGGTGCTGCCAAATAGTTTGAAATCCAACACACCTCAGTATAAATAGGTTCATTTTTCCCTTGAGAGTCAACAAGCTAATCACAGAGTAATTCATAAAAACAGCTGGAAGTCTATATTGGACTCAAATGTTTAAAATAAATTTTGAAACACAGACAAGCTTGATCCAAAAATAATCTTTTCATAATAATCACTATTTTGTTTGCTACAGTCTACTGACTTTTACCAGAACTGGTCTTGAGATTATACGTTATGATACTCTTGAATGCTTTACTCTGGCTTCATCATAGACCTCAAAAGAACAAGTTACTCTGTAGTTATTTCAAGAAGAAATAGCCTCCTGGATTGTTCATTATTCTAAATTAAATTAGTGCTACACAACATCATATTTTGTACTATGTAACCTACTTTGTTTAGTTTGGACTCCCATGTGACTTCTAAAATTTTCAAATGATGGAACGCTCCAGAGTAAGTGCCACCAAGTTTCTTTCATAGGTATATTGCTTGTGTGTGCAAATAGCATAAGGACATTGCACTAATACAACTCTGTTTCACCAGAATTCTGTAGTGTTAACTACAAATAAAGATTTCTTACTTGCACCTCTGTACACCACAGAATATGCATTGCATAGCACATGCTACCTGTATCAACAGTACATTATGGTGCATTGACAGAAAACATGCCAGTTGCAGGAAATTTAAGCAGACAGGAACATACTTTTTTCCAAGCAAATTATGCCATCCTTTCTCCAATTATGCAGAATTACCACAGAAGGATGAAGGTTTTGTTAATCTACCCATCTTTCATACTCACTTTTACAGAAAGGTAAGCTCTTTCCTAAAGTTAGCAAATTCAAGGAATGGACTATAAATATACATAGGAAAATAACTCCATCCATTTTCTCTCTGGGCAGGTTTAGAGTACAAACTAATCCCCTTTTTAGATTAAATAATATCCTTGCAGCTGAACAGCACAACATCCAATGAAAAATAGACAAACTAAGGTCCCAAAAACTATTTTAGTTTCAGAAGACAAAAGGGAAGATTACATCAGTGAAATAGATTCATTAAGAAGAATGTTTCCCAAAACTGTTGCTTGCAGTGTTTCAACACATCTATTTTCATGGTATAAAAATACCATCCTTTTTATTCTTCCCTACTCCTCAATATACAAATAACTTATCCTTTCAACATATATCTGCATATGTTAGAAGGAGGACATCTCTCTATGTTTGATATTATGTAGACATGCATATAATTAGAGAATTTAGTCTCTAAGTACCACAGACAGGATTATAAGTATCATGCAATGACTGTATAAAATACTATTCAACACTGAGAAGGTATGCCATGCTTTCTTTAGCTAACTTAACAGTTTCTTTAATCAACCCAACAAGGTTCTGTGTTTGTGGCTATGGCTCACACAGGAAGCTGTATAAATACCAGGGATGCTTCTTTAGAACAGATATTCAGACTGATATTTACATGGTAAATTATATTTAACAAATCTACTCCAGTCAGTACTCAGCATATCTGTTCCACTGAGAAAGTAAACTTCCATCCTGTCAAGCTTCTAATATCACCATATCCTATGACTACCCAGCCAAGGGATCATATTGACATTGTGAGAACTGAAACATATCATAGGTGGCAAATTTCAGATAACTGTGGGGATATCCCAATCTAAATTCTCCTGCTTACTTTTTCTTCCTCACAACCTCTTCAGCTGCCCTTCCAAAATAGCCAAGTTTCCAACTCAGCTGTAGAGAATTTAGTTGTATTTTTCAAAACTGATTTCCTTGGGGGTTTTTTTAAGAGAGAAGGGAGAGAATTTCCCAGAGAACTGTTTTGAATGTAATACACTATGCTTTAAGTGCCAATTACCTGTAATGAGTGTACCACTTTACAAGTAAATAATATTTTATCCTTTTAACAAAAAAAACCCCGAACAACCCAAACCAATATTTTCTCATCAGAAACCAATATCAGTACAGATGGGTAAAAAAAAAATAATCATGCTGACAAACTTCACTATACAGGAACCTGGAAAACTCATAAAATTTCTCTAAGAGGAAAATATTACTTAATATTGCATACATATTTTAAAACATCAGTTAAATCTTCTAAATTCTGAGAAAAGCTCTCTTCATAATATTTCCACTAAGAGCAGAATCACAAAGCCTGATAAATCTTGAGAGTTTATGATTGCCTCCTTTCCAGCACAAATTTTGAGTCCAAAGGTAAGCTCTCGGTAATAATCTAAAACTTGTGAGAGCTTATTCAGACTGAACTTCTAAAGCCTTTCCACTGCTAACTGTCTCATCAAGACCTTCCTTCATGGATCAATAAAAGCACAAGATACAGCAACAGCTGCACTCTAAGTACTGGCTGTATAAGCAGCTTGTTTCTACCATTGTGCAGTTTCGATGCAAAGGCTCTGGCTATCAGAGGGCAAACTTCTTGCCTGTACTGAAATTATTCCCTTGTATTTTTTTTTAGAATTTCTATAGCTCAGCTGAACTGAAAATATATATATATAACTTTCAGATAGAATAATATGTTACGTTATATGTAAAAGAAAGTAGATGGATGATGATAGTGTGTGGGCAAATGGAACATATATGGAGAAATGCCATTCTACTTTTTTGATATTTCTATCATGTAATTTTTCTTCACTAACCATAAAACCATCCAGGTAAATAACAAGAAGGTCTCTTCCAAACAAAAGAAACCACACAGAAAGAAGGCTGGACTAGATGGTTTCATAGAGCCTAACTTTATCCCCATGGAGGCTAACTATGTTAAGTCTGTGGTCAGATAAATAACACAGGCTCCTCCAAGTGAGAGCTCATGTCTGTCTTGAGACAGCTAGAAAGCTCTGTTGCTTTGCCAAGCTTCATCCGCAATAATGAGCTCAAAGTTCACTAAAAACCTCTAGAAAAGTCTAGTTTTTAAAATTTAGACTCATATATGGCCCAAATATATGAAGTCTGAATTTTGAAGTGGCACAACTGACAAGAGATCTTTTGTGAAGGTGTGATTTCATTCGAAATTTAGGAGGTTTTGCAGATATTTCTTTTATATCCTGCCTCAGGTTGCTTAAGAAATAGAAAAAAAACCTCTTATTTGGTATTTCTTGTATTCTGATTCAGAGCAATTCAAAAGTGAAAAAAATATAAAAGAATGTGTATGTGTATCAGTTAGTCAAACTGAGTTTTAAAGTTTCAGAGCACATTTGGAGTGAGAGAGGATGGGAGTTCTTGTGCAATGCAAGCAATCTGCCCCATTGCTGTCTTCACCCTTACTTAACTTGTTTTGTATTTTACTTGTTTTCTTTAAAGCAGTTTTCATACAGACTTCCATGGGGAATGGCTGACACCTGTAGATCATTTCATCAGGAGTCTTAAAGTAGGATCAGACAGGTGAAATTACACTGTCTGCAACTCCAGAATTTTCCTGCAGATTATTTATTAACTCTTTATTTCATGTTTAGTGCTGAGCAACCTAATCAAAAAGAATCAAATAGGGTAAGGAACTGCTGGGAAATTTTCATGGTACCCCTCAAGGCAAATAAAACACTTAAATGTAAAAGAAAAATTTAATGAACAATGAATTGTTCAGTGTCACACCATAATAAACAGTCCTACATGGAGTCTGAAAAAAATGCAAAAAATTACAGGTAGATTCCTTATACACATTTGCACTAGCACCAATCCCAACAGCAGTTGCCCTGGGTCCATCACTCATACCAACTCATACCAAAGGTAACCTCTGACCTTGGGCCCCTGAGTGCTCCCATTCCACGATAGTCTACAAGACAATACTGAGGCTGTTTCTTATCTCAACACCACAGGAAACTTCACTTTCTTGCAAGAAGTCTGTCCTGTCTCTGACATTACTCTTCCTGTACAGTTTAACCCCTTCTTGCAGTTAGGCCTCTTACCCACCATGCCAGAGCATTCTTCAGTCAAAAATTACCACTGCTGAGCAGTTACAACTAGAATTTTCCCTTGAGAAGGGGGAGATCTTCTTTTTACTGGGGACTTCTAGTTTGGGTCCATTTCTCTCTCTCCCTCATTCTTTTCATTTCCCCAGTTGCCACCATCTTCCAGTGCCTCTAACCTAACGAGAATTTGCATGATTTGCAAGTGGTTTACTTCTCCCCATTTTTCACAAACATGAGCAGGAAAAGAAAGTGAGGAAGTCCTTACTCTAGGCTGCCTCCTTGCCACAAAAGGGGTTAAGCTAATGTGTTTCATATGCTTTTTCCCAGGAGTATGCTCAAGCACAGAGAACACACAACTGAAAATTTAACACATCTATCAGCCTGCAGCAGACTGGAGTGGATCAACTGCTACAATGTTTAATTCATACCCAGACAGGTGCTGAGTGGTGGCAGGTTTTTAGGGCAGAGAAATGTTTTCCTTGGCAATTAGCCCCACATTCCTATTTCCCTCCAGGGTGTTTTTATTTCAGACAGAACAATAACACATTGCACCAAGAAGCCAGCCAGTTAGGCATGAAGGGCTGGCATTTACTAGAAAAGCAAAACATCTTAATCACATAACCATACTTCTAGATCCAGAATATGGGGGGTGAGGAAGAAAATCTAGCTTCACTTTGTGTTGTCTAGCTTTTATCAACTACAGAGCTTTTTCCCTTGCATGGGGCATCTGAAGGGGGGTGGAGGATAATCAATGCTACCTCCTTCAGTCAGCACATGAACTCTGCAACATCAACCCAAGTAGCATGATGTCAAAATTAGCATTTGTTGTAGTGAGCAGCCAGACATTAGAAAAGACTTAACTAATTAGTACAGTTGCTCACCTTCTGCTGTGAAGGCAGTATGCACATTTAAAGTGGGTTTTTAACAGAGGTGAAAGTATTACTGGTTTCACCAAAATAAAACTTGTCCTCTGTCCCAGTGCATTAATCTAATGTAACTAATAGATGTGCATTAATCTTACCTGTTCTTAGAGTTGTGCTTTAAAAGAAATCATATAGTCCACAGCTGGAACAGACTGTTTAATCACAGTCAGAGCCATGATTAATCTCAAAATTTCCAGTTCCTTGTTTGTGGTGGTACATTTACTCTCCTGTCGGTACGGAGTTTTCTATTAAAATTACATTGACATACAAATACTATGTCCTTTCTGCACACAGTTGGGACTGGAGGAGCCAGAGCTCCTGGGAACAGAACTGGAAACAAATACAATGCTGAAGCCTCATTCTCATGAAGACTATGTAGCATATTCACCGGTAAAGGTTCCTGAATTTAACTTACGTGGCAAAGGCATTGGTCCACTTGAAGGAAAAAACTTCTCCTCAGCTATACAAATAAGAAACCAACTCTATTATTTGCTTCATCTGCCAAAAGCGCGAACCTCACCTACTCCACAGAAAAAGCACATTTACAAAAACGTTTCAGAAGACTCAGACAAGACAGCATCATATCTGAAATAAAAAGACAAAGTATCTAGTCAATGCTGTTGCCACAGATGACTAGTGGAAATTCATTAAGCCTGACTAATTTTATTGTATGCCAGGGTGCAGTAGAGAAAACGTCATTAAGTGCTGACAACAGCCTTGAACACTTTCTAAAAAGAAAGCTTCAAAATTTGACAGTACATTCTAGTGACACAAAGCCAATTAACTTCAGAGTTGATGAGGTTTCTCAATCACGCACAGCAGCATTTTAATAAATGTAATTTAATTAAAAGCAAAAGGACAAAGAACATAATGCAGTGTAACCTGCTGTTAGCTACAGGAAGAAAACAACAAAAGTGTGGGAAGGAAATGGAAATGGAAAACATCTTTGCATCCATCAGTTAGAGAGGTGCTGTGTAATTAAATTGAGATCTCTTCTGTCTTAAAAATGTATAAAACTGAAGACTATGAACTTAAACTGGTACAATTTTGTCTCATTCAACTGCAGTTGAGAAGCAACAATAAACCCAATGCTGCCTCTCACTGGGCAAGCAACACCAATTCTGCAATGATCAATGAATTATAGCTGTGACCTAAAATCTTGCTCACTTTCTCTGTTGCCTTTCTTCTAACCACAGCAGTGATATTTCCTAGAACATTTTAGAGCCTGCATATTTCATTCTCTTTTCTCAAACTACTGCCAGCACAGCTCTCACTTGTTACTACATAGTGCTTCTCCTTGACATGCCTTTCTTATGAAGTTAACCTATTGATATCTTTGCTTCATCTGTGTCAAAAATACTCTACAGCAGGACAAAATAGTACCTTCTAAGTATTGCAAAAACAGTTCTCTGTCAAACTACCTGGAAATTAATTAATAGGCTGAAAACACTTCTCCACTCACAGAAATCTTTTTCAACTCAAGCATCAATTCAAATGCCAACTTCCTTCTCTTTCACCCTCTGTCCTCCCAAAAAGTAGAATCTGAAAAAAATTGGTCTAGAAAATATAAATATCCTATAGGTTTACTGAGCCCATGACCAGTTTCTGCAGCTAACTATGAATCCGCCAAAATGTTTCTGAAAATATATTAGCTGAACAACCTAATCTTGAATCAAGGGACATTCTATTTTTTTGTCAGATACACAGTTAGCATCCAGCTTAGTCTTCCGTGCAGCACATGCTCATCACCATGGTCATGCTAATACAAAACAGAAGTAATAGGAACTTGGTGAATAGTCCTTAGGAGGTTATAAAGAATCAGAGAATCACTGAGGTTGGAAAAGACCTTTAAGATCATCAAGTCCAACCATAAACTTAACTCTGCCATGTACCTAAGTGACACATGTACACATCTTTTAAATACCTCCAATGGTGGTGACCCAACCATCTCCCTGGGCAGCCAGTTGCAATGCTTGGTAACCTATTCAGTGATTAAATTTTTCCTAATATCCAACCCAAACCTCCCCTAACACAACTTGAGGCCATTTCTTCTCATCTTGTCACTTGCTACTTGAAAAAGAGACCAACATCTGCCTCAGTACAGCCTCCTGTCACATAGTTATAGAAAGTGGTAAGGTCCCCCTTCAGCCTCCTTTTCTCCAGATTAACAACCCCAGTTCCCTCAGCTGCTCCTCATAAGACTTATTCCCTAGAAGGCAATCCTTTTGTTGCCCTTCTTTGGACACACTCCAGCACCTCCATGTATTTCATGCAGTGAGGGGCCCAAAATTGACACAGTATTCCAGGTGTGGCCTCAACAGTGCCAAGTACAGGGGGACAATCACTTCTCTAGTCCTGCTGGCCACACTATTTCTGATACAAACCAGGATCCTGCTGGCCTTCTTGGACACCTGGACATACAGTTTATATTCAGCCAGCTATTGACCAACACCCTCACGTTCTTTTGTCTGGGCAGCTTTTCAGCCACTCTTCCCCAAGACTGTAGCATTGCATGAGGTTACTGTGACCCAAATGCAAGACCTGGATGTTTTCCTATCCATAGCCCACACCTCTCTTCATATGCTATTAAAACCTTAGCTTTTAGCTGGATCAGGTACGTACCATGTATACTTTAAAATTCTAGGTCCAAATCATACAATTTACATCCAAATTTCAAAATTTCTAGTTTACCTCTAGGGATTTGAGACTATCTATAAACAGAAAATGGTGCTTTAATATGAAGATACTTTTCAGGATAAAAAAAATAAAACCCCAGTCATTTCACAGGAACTCCAAATGATTTTCAAGAACTGAAAGGAAAAAAAAAAAAAAAAAAAACACCAAAAAACACACAAAAAAAAAAACCAAAAAAAAAAACCAAAAAAAAAAAAAACCACACCAAAAAACAACTTTGGGTTAGAAAGTTCTTGCACGCAGCCCCGAGGGCCAGGAAAAGAAATCAAAAAGGCTGAAAGAAATAAAAAAGTTATCTGACAAGAGTTTTCAAGAGATTCAGCAAGACCAAATGTTTGAATTCAAGGCTTAAAATACAGACAAAATTATTTTCTATTTAAAAGACAAGTCTTGGAAGAAAACTCTGTACAGAAGTTTGGATTCTACTATATCTTTCAACTTACCACTCTACAATTCCACTACATGCAGTATTCATACTATGGACTATATCAAGATTTCCAACAGCCGGTCTAGGAAGACTTCAATATGACTTCTCTCAACCTTTTCTTCCAGAGACAAAAATGAACCCCATTATGCTCTAGACATAGTTTTCATTAAACAGCTTTTGTAAATTCTGGAGAAATGTGAAGAATGTAAGACTAGTTCTTTCAGCCTCCTGCACTCAAGGCAACTTATTTCTGCCTCTTATTTTTAAATCAATATTCAAACAAGAAACAAACTATTTTTCATTCTTCGAAAGCAACACTTTTGAGATGAGCTCTCAATGCCATAGGATGAAGCATCAGGAGGGTACCAGACAACTTCTGTGTATTATTAGAAAAAACTCCACTTTCTCTCCATCCCTTTGCAATCCAGAATGGGCAAACAGTGAATGGGCTGGAAAAAATGACAAACAGAAAAGCACAACAGCAGAATCTGCTGAACAGGGTTGTCTTCTACTTTGCTACAAACTTTAAGTTTTGAATTGTCTTCTCCAATAAAGCAGGAAAATGAAACATTTTTCCACAAAAGAGAATTACATCAAATTTTGATGTTATTATAAAATAGCTTTCTTTGATGGAAGCACATTTTGCCAGAAATGTTTCTATTGGCTGAATGCGAATTGGTATTTGCAGAAAGAGAAAATAAGGACATAAACTATTTCTGTTCAGGAACAAGCCAGAAACAGGGCACAAACTATCACTCTCTGAATCATAGATTTCACTCCTCAGAGCTCCTTCTGGGAAATGTAACTAATGGAGGAAGTAAAGAATCAATTTAATTCCACAAATGCAAAATTTCAGAGTTACTTATTATTCAAATTAAAATATTATCATCACATCCCAAAGGTTTGCATTAGTAAAACCTTAATACATCTCACAGTCACCTACCAATATGACTTTCTTACAGAAGTAAATCATTAAGTGAATTTAGATTATTGATTAGTTCTAAAATACTAGTTGAATTTGCAGTTACCTCCTCAAGTCTTAAAAATAATTCTTTTTATGCTGGAACATACTACAATTTAACCCCAACATGTGAATATATCCTATTCGCAAAACATGCCTTCCCTTAAAAACAAATAAGAACTATTCAGTCCTAATGATCAGATTACATGTGCATTACATGTTAAAAGACAAATGTGTTAAGTGACATGAGAGTACTTTTTAAAAATTATTTGTCACTACAACTTAAAATAAACAGAGACAAGCCAGGTACATTATTACATGGCTAAGGTTACTGAGCTTCTACTGAAAAATTACAGATATGCTGGCTTCCCTAGTAAAGAGCATGCTTTCTCTATTTATTTCCATTTACATCTAAGGAAACACAGAGGGATCATCACACAGAGAGAAAAGATGTATAAGATCTACCAAATTATTTAGGAAAATACATTATTTCAGGACTTAATAATTAATTTCAGGATATTTACATTAGAATAAGGAAAAATGAGCTCAAATGTTCTATTCTTTATGGAGCTTTTCTATATTAATGTTTGGGAAAAAAAATAATAAAAATTAGGCCTTCCTGATGAAAAGTAACAAAGTTATGCAATTTATTCACAACAGCTTCCTGATTAAACTGAATTTTTTTCCACTAAAGCTATCAAAGAGCTCAAATAGTGACAGCACATTTCTCCTTACAAACTAGATTCCTACCCTTCTTATGTGGAAGAAATGTCAAGACATAATTTTATCATTCATAGCCAGATAGCATGAAGCTTTATAGGAGACAGTACTGTTGTGGTAGGACATGTATAGTCTACCTATTAGCAAGCTAGGAATACATCAGGAGTTTCTTTTCTGCTGACACTTTAAAATGAACTAAACACAGAAGAGTGGTAAGTTTAATTCCCATAGGACTTTGTCAAGTGTTCCCAACAGAACACAATTAATGTATGCAAGTTCTGCTTCTTGGTCTCTTCAGCTACTGCTGCGCCTCAGCTATGATGCCTCAGCTCTCCCCATGCCCCACCCTGGCTGTAGCCTGTTGCCCATTTGGGGACTCCCTACCAATTACACTTTGTACATGGAGCCTCAGGAACAGGTTCCCTGTTGCCCTCAAATTCTTCTTTTTCTGGCACATGTGACTTCATGTTTTAGTCTGTGTGACAGAGAGGACCTTGCTAAGTATCTGCTACTAGAAAGCACACTCTCTTGAAATTATATTTCTAATGGTAAACACAAGAATGCAGTGATATAACTGAAGGCGTGGAGTGGAGAGATGGAGTTAACAGGAAACTAAAGTAATGTAGAAACTAATGTGCTATTACTTAATGGCTTTGTGCTTGTAATTTACCTTGGGTAAGATATTTAAAGTAACTTAACAAGAAAATGCACGTGTTTCTACAAGGAGAGTTTAAAATATCCTTCAGCAGATTAGGCACACAATTTCCACTGAAATTAAAGTGAATTAGATTCCTGACTTAGGTTGATACTTTTGAATCCCTTAAATGACTAGCTGGTATTTACCATATGAGCATCAGAATAGTTTGAATTCTTCTTTGGCTCCTTAAATCAACAGCTACTCCGTTAATTAATCATCTACTTAGACTTTTTGCAATGGAGTACAAAAAATCCTAGTGTCTTTGGTATTTTATTAAAGTGCGTGTGTAGAGGAATTCCTTGTTGATCAAGGACACGCGGTGGCCCTTGAAGGATTGGACAACCCTGACTTAAGGCTTGTAGAGTAGAAATAATAGTGTGAGATATTGAGCAAGAGAAAACACAGAACTTGAATAGAATGGGTTAACTGCAAGGGAGGTGTGCACTTAGTATGTAGCCAGCTATAGTTAGCCAATCTGCATAAGGCTTAGGACACATAGCACATAGTTGCTAACCCATAGAAAACTTTAGATGTGCGCATGGACAGCCTGACAGACTATATAATCATGCACCTGTGAAGCAATAAATGAGAATGATATGTAGTTATATTGGTGTGATTGTCATTACTCGGCTGGCTTCCCGTGGGGACCCTTTTCATGCATGCAATCATTTTTCCCCTGAAGAAAACTGTTCAAAGTCAATTATTTTCTTATGAATGATAGAAAAAAAAAAAAAGATATTGGCTTTCTCATTAACTTTGATTTTCTTATTGTACAAAAAACCAACACTCCCAAGGAAGTTCTATTCTTTTATTCTTTTAATAAATATATGGTTTTGAAATACATGCAGTAAGACCAAGCATTTCTTTACTATTTTTCCAGTGCCATTAAGCTAATTATTACCATATTAAAAAACAGAAATATTTCTTCATTAAGTGCACAATTTTTCCTCCTTGTAGATTAATCAACATCTGTGCTGGAGGGAAAAAGTCAATCACATTTACTTATAATTGTGTTGGTTTCAGCTCAGTTTAACAACAACACAAGTGAGAAATAAAGTAGAGTTGGATCACACCATAGATCTGAGGCAGTTTAAGATCAGTACAGACTGAAGGGAATAAAAAAAAAATGAGAATGAGACAGACAGACACTGTTCCTGGAACTGTAGGGGTGTTGTAGCAATGCCTCAGGCTGTGTTAAATTTGTTCATAATTATATTGTAAATAATGTCAGATCAATTATTCTTATCCATAGACTTTTTATTAAGCAGTGAGCAGATATAAGAATATCCTATAGGAAGTGGCTTTCCTTCAGGTGATATCTTGGTATTTTGTTTCAAAATGCTGTTACAGTCCTTTCAGGACTTTCCAATTTATAGGAAAAGGACTCTGTGATTTAAACTTAATTTCATGTGCTCATAAACAAATGCAACAAACACACATGATAAACAGGGGCATAATCTCCTTTTGCCCAGACAGTCTAGCATGTGTATTCACTTATTCACCATTCAGGTCATAGGGTTTCATAACTTGTACATGTAACTCTTAATAATGTGTGCTTATGAGAGAACAAAAAAACCCAAAACCAAACAAATAAAAAACGCAAACAAATAAAAGCCACCAAAAAAAGCCCTAAGAAACAACAAAAAACCAAACAAACAAACAAACAAAACCCAAACAACAACCAACAAAAAAAAATATTTATTTAGCCAATGGTAAAAGCGAACATCCTTCCACCTTCATCAAGGTGCAGACATCCTTTGGGTCACACTGGGAAGCAGGAAAGCCTCAGGAGTCCAGATGCTGCTGTATCCACTTCAAAAGCTTTCTAGGTAAGTTGACATTTTATACCTTCCATGGAGGATTGGTCTGTTCCATTTCCATAAATTAGTGGATTCTGGTGAAACTGACAGACAAAACATAATTTCTGCAGGAGATGGCAATTTTGTGGGAGGTAATGGCTGCATAATGGCCCTTTAACTGTGTCTGGCCACCTGTCCTGTCTACGTGGTCCTCTGGCTTTGACCTAGTGGAGCTGCTCCCAGCATACATCAGGTTTTAGCATGAGCTGCCTCAGACAAAATCTGAGCAGGAAATGAGTACACAGTGACAAGTGCTCAATACTTTAGTGGTCACACCATTCAGACATTGAGGGAAAAGACCAAGACAACTAAAAATACCTTATAGCCAGACAGGAAACTTCTCACAAACAGTAACTAAGATAGCGTTTAAATGTTCTGTATCCTACTTCGCTTTCTTATTTAGGTAAAGGGTAAAAAAAGGAACTCAACCCTTTTCTGGGGTGAAGAAGGGGTTAGAATGGTATTCAATCCAGCTTTTGATTCATTGTTTTTGTAAAACATACAAACTCTAATTCCTCACAGACTCCACAGAAGAATGTGAAATTAATATATTTTCAAATTTTCAGTTTTCTTAATTTAGAAGCTTTAAAGTATAGATCAGTAGGGTTCTCTCACAAAAGTTGTAGTGGTTCTATAAAAATAAAGAAAGTTTAACCTGCTAAAAATTTAGTCTTGTCTTACTTTCTCTGAAAGAGTAAGAATATTTCAATCAAGCCTTGTAATTACAGAAGAGCCAGGATGTTAAAATTAGAATGCTGTAACATGAAATAATTTAAGCACTATCTACATATGCAGTGTAATACTTTTTTTTTTTTTTTTTTAAAAAAAAAAAGAATGAGAATCAGTTATTTAATTTTACATAATCTAACAATCAAGGTTTGGATTTTTAAAACAGTCTAACATTATTTTAAAGAGGCAATCACTTAATGGAATTTAGGATCATAATTCTCTTAGACGTCTCTGGAAATCTAGACCTCAAACATATTTTAATTATTTTTTAAAATAATAACAATAAATATGATTGAATTATTTCTTCATTAATGTCTTGGTTAAGCTGGAATCAACATATTAATCATGTATGGTAAAGTAAACAAGAAAATCTTAATTGGTTTTCTTTGCTTGTTTAAATATGCTGTCCAAATAGCTTCATTTTGTCCACGTGTAATAATACATTTCAGTAAATCTTTTTTTTATGAATTGCAATGGCTCTAAACACAAATCTGTGTTTCAGTTATAAAATTAATTATACAGAAAACCAAATACCTGGAAAACATATGAACTCTATTCCCTGACTACTTTCCCACACACCCAATGTACAAATAGCTCCATGCTGTTGAGGTATTTGCCTTAACGACTCACACTTCGTATAGCAATGCGTGCATTCACATGACATAACACTCTTAATAGCAAGATGCAACACAGCAACTGAGCTGGAAATATGTTCAATTAAGTCTTTGAACATTGTGTGCGCAGTGTTTTCATTCACAGTATGAGAGAAACGCAGCACAGTAAAGCTTTCACTAAAAGTCAAAGCTGACTGGAGGCACAAGAAAACCAACTACCAGAGCAGTTCTGCTTTGAAAAGAGTTACTAAACAATAGCACTTTTGTGGCAAGTAAATGGAGTTAATCACTCTATATATGAAAGCATATTTGTTAATTTCTGCAGCAAAAAAATAAATACATGCACAGTTGTCAATTCTGCATAGAGTACATGTATTTGACCCCCTTTGACCATAGAAGAAAAATTAATGAGTGAATCAGGTAATGCGCTTGGAATAATAAATATTGAGGATAACACTGAAAACTATGGTAAATTCCCTGTTCTGCCTCAGCTGCCCACTGTGACCTCCAAAGAAGTTACCTAGATTATTTCTATTTATGAGATTAAAAGCAGAACACATATACTACACGTTGTATGCAGAGATCACTTTCTGGCCGTTCTGCTTGTGCTTCATGGAAGCTGAGCTGAGGATATCTGTGTGCATACAACACTGTTGACTTCCATAAAGCCCTCTGTCCAACCTTTATAGCAGGACTACACCTACAAATATGGTCCCTAAATTTGCAGAAGTGTCCCTGAATACAAGTGCATGCCTGTGTGGGAATAATCCAGGGAACAGACTAGACAGTCAAAATCAAAATTCTTGACAATAGGCTCAGACCCATTGGCCTAAATCAATGTGAACAAATATCTTTTTGGCTATCATTGCTAGCCCGGCATAAGTTAAATGTTTCTGTGTAGCATGAAATTTATTTTTTCCTCCTCAAGATGTAGGTGGATTGTTATTTTGCCTCACCAATGACTGACAGAATTGTTTACCAAGTTTCTGTTACAGAATCTACAGTATCACAGAATGCTTTGGGTTGGAAGGAACCTTTAAAGGTCAGCTAGTCCAACCCCCATGGATTGAGCAGGGACTTCTTCAACTAGATCAAGTTGCTCAAAGACCCATCCAACCTGACCTTGAATGTTTCCAGGGATGGAGCATCTACCACCTCTCTGGGCAACCTGTTACAGCACTTCACCACCGTCATCATAAAAATTTCATCTTTATATTTAGTCTAAAACTACCCTCTTTTAGTTTAAAACCATTACCCTTGTTGCAACAGGCTCTACTGAAAAGATTGTCCCCATTATTCTTGTAGGCCCCATTTAAATACTGAGAGGCATATAAGGTCTAGCTGGAGCTTTCTCTTCTCCAGGCTGAACAATCCCTACTCTTTCAATCTTTCTTCATAGCAGTGCTGTTATAGCCTTCTGATCATCTTTGGGACCCCCTCTAGACCTGCTCCAACAAGTCCATGAAGCACAAGCCAGAAAAGCTGCTTCTTAGATCTCAAGGCTTGATTTGCTTGAAAGGTCATCAGGGTGAAAAAGAGCCTTCCTTTTTACAGAAAAATCACAGATTTCCACAGAATTCTTTAAGGAGTCACCTCTAAAAATTCAGCTGCTATCAGAGACCCCCTGAAAAACATAATCAACCATAATGCAAATATTGGCATGAGATATATGGGGATGAACTTTAGATGGGAAAATACGTCCAGTCCTGGCTGGAGTGGAAAAATAAATAAAATGTTCTGAAGCAGAAGGAGAGTGTTCGAGCACTGATTTCTCCAGAAGCATGCCTCCTATTACAGAAGTTAATACTCTATCACCCTGTCCTGGTTTGAGTGAGAACAGAACTAAATCTGTTCAGTGATTTTACTTTTCAGCTCAGTTCTTCTAACTAACTGCACTTTCTGAAATTAGCAGCCTGTTTTCACAGACAGTGTCTGCTGCTAGCAGTCCAAATAGTTCAAATTCTGGTTTGCTCACTTGAGAGAGTATCACCTTTTTTCTTGAGCATCTTTAAGAATTGGAAACTAAGACAGACTACCTAAATGATGTCATCACTGAGAGCAGTGTCAGTTCATGTCTTTTCAGCATTTCTCTCCGAGTTAAATGCTGTACTCTTCCCTTACATGCCATATGGGTTATGTTACTGTTTGCTTATTCTCACTGTTTATCTGAAAGCTTTTGGGCAATGGGTGCATCTCCGTACTATGGGCATTACATAGTGGATTTCATAACTAGGAATACTTTTGGTTTTATCTCTGTAAGTTATACTGCTCCCCTGTATGCTAATCTGACTCCATCGGATTTTAGAACTCCATTAAATTGTGAGGATTGTGGACATGGTTATTACCAAAATACCATATTATTGTTATTATTTTCTAACATTTTCACTGTGTGGTGTCAGATCAGTCATCAGTGCAGTTATACGAGTCAGGCAGCCATCAAAAGACGTAGAGTACATGCCGCTTCCCTGCAACGTCTGTGATACACTCGGTAGTTATCCAGACTTCACAAGGTTCTATGATATGCAGGAATTGCGCTGAAACTGTTCAGGCTCCTCAAGCCCCCCCAACAAGCCCTGCTGTTGAGCCAGCCCCAAACCCAAGCACCGCACCTACTCAGTCTCTGCAGGCCCCCCCAACAAGCCCTGCTGCTGCTGCTTCAAAAACAAGGACCACAGCTTCTCATACTCCACAGGCTCCCCCCACAAGCCCTGCTGCTGCTGCTCCAGTTCTCAAAACAAGCACTGCTGCTGCTCCAACTCCCACAACAAGCACTGAATCTGTTCCAACTCCAGAAGCAAAGCCGGCAGCTACACCGACAGCTACTGTGGCCACTCCCATTCAATCTGTACCTGTACAAGTTGCTCCTGTGAGGAAAAGAAAAGAAAGAAAACATCGAAGTCCAGCAACGGAGCAAGGAGAGGGTCCTTCCCAAGCTGAATCAGAGTATGAGTCAGAACCAGATTCAAAGCTTGATGCTCCTGCAACTGGAAAGAAACACCTAACAAAAGCAGATCGCCCCGTGTGATCAGATGATAATGGAGCAGGTCCTTCTAGAACAAACCCATCAGATGTGGAGTCATCAGATGCAGAAGTTACCACCCAACCTTTATCTATGAAGGAGCTGAGAAATCTGAGAAAGGACTATAGCCACCATGAAGGTGAGCCACTGATCACTTGGCTACTCCGATGTTGGGATACCAGGGCCAAGTCCATTGAACTGGATGGCAGAGAAGCCAGGCAGTTGGGATCCCTGGCCAGAGATGGAGGCATTGATCAAGAGCTTGCAAGAAATAGAAACACTATGAGTCTCTGGAGGCAACTCTTGTCAGCTGTAAAATCCAGGTATCCCTATGAGGAGGACACCAAATGCTGGAAAAGCAAATGGACCACCATGGAAAAAGGTATCAAGTACCTGAGAAAATTAGCTGTGTGACAGGTGATTTATGGTGACAGATGAGTAGTAAACCCTGGTGCAAATCCATGCCAGCCACCCATGTTGCGGAAGTTTGTGCAGAGTGCCCCATCACCCTATTCCCACACATTGTCAACAATGATCTGGAGAACAGGTGGTGAGGCACCAGCTGTGACTGAAGTGTCCAGGAGAGCACTACTGTATGAAGACAGTGTCACTGGTCCTTTACAGGCTCGCATATCAGCCGTGGAGAGGATGACTAAGGAAACCAAGAGATCAGTTGAAAAACTGAAAAAATAGAGAGGAGGAAGAACAGATCCAATTCTTCCCCTGAGTGGACCTGTGTTGAAGCCACTAGAAGACGCTCTTCTTCGAGACCAGCCAAACAAGAGCATCCATGTCATGACATACCCTGTGGTCTCTTCTCTGTGCCTTTGGAGAGAAAATGAGCAGATGGGATGGAAAACCTACCACTGCTCTACAAGCACGAGTACTCGTTTTTGCTTGTTCACTCGCCCTCTCTCTGGGGGCTCCCGGGCTCTTCTCCCTTCTTGGACCCCTTTGCCAGCTTGGCTTGGCTTGGCTCAGGTCCTCTTTTGGTTCTTTCCTTGGAGCATCCAAGGAGGACGCTGTCTGTTCTGCCTCTGATCCCAATTGGTGTGTTCCTGAATCCGGTACCAGAATCCAGCTCCTGAACACAGCTCCTATCTGCTGTGGGGCCCTGTCTGGTACTCACCTGGTGCCTGCTCCACAACATCAGTGGTGACAGTGATGTAATTACCATCAGGGGGGTTGTGTTTGATACTGGTTTTGTATATATTTGTACTCTATTTTTTTATTATTATTATCATTAAAGCTGTTCTAGTTTCCTTTTCTAATCACTAAGTCTCTCTCCCTTATTCCTTTTCTCTTCCCCTTTGGGAAGCAAGGGGGGTTAACAGAGAGCATCTGTTATAGGTCTAAACCGTGACACGGCAGAGTCATTCTACATTTGCAAACTATAGTGTCTTTACTGTCTGTACAACACATGCAAAGATAGAAATTTTATCTTTTTATTCAGCATAGTAGAGACAATCCTAGCATAATAACCTAGGTCTATTTTTTTTTTAAATTTCTGATTAGTTATTAAAAAAAAAAGATGTTGAAGTTTTTTTAAGGGAAATTAAGAAAAGATTTCTTTTTGGATTTAAGATGAAACAATCATCAAAAAATACAGGCTGTGTCTGCCTTCTTGTAGGCTTCTGAAGCTGGGAAGAAAATAAAACTATAACAACAAAAAAAACTCTTGCAGTCTGAGTCTACTAAGCACCTCAAAATCTTTGAAAATATTTGTGTGAAAATTGTCTAGAAAATTTTGTATAAATATCATTTTTATAAATTTTTAGTAATTTGTTTGATATGTAGTCCAAATATATTAAAAAAATATAAAGCTATATTTTCAATCAAAACAGGTAAGTGTGGCCTGACAAACCAGAAAAATCCGAGCAGACAAGGTATATGCTTTTTCCATTTGAATTGTTCCAAGTCTAGCCTGATTAGCTTGCAACCGTGTTTGCTCAAAAACTTCAGCCAATGAAGTGTCTAGAAAAAGAACACACACACACAAAAAAATCCAACAAACACAGAAAAAACTGACAAAAAACATAGAGGGAATAAAGATCAATCTTTGGAATTTCCTTGAGGATAGAAAAGTGGTAGTATTAATACAGAAATTCAATACTATTAGTATCAATGCATTCTAAAACCCAGCAATGTGAAAAGAATGTATTGCTGCATATTCTTTTATTTCTTTTTTTTTATTATTTATTTTTATGTAAAGGAAAACAGGAGAAAATACCATAATTGCTGACATCTTGTACTCTTGTGGATCATTAAAGAAGTGCTCTGAAATATATGGCCATGACAACATTTTGTTACCTAAGGACAGAATGTTTTGGCTTTGATGGATAGAAGAATGCCTTCATGCCCAGAATAGAATAGATAACAGCTCTTATTAGTCATTAAAATTCCCTTAAGTTTGTTCAGGAAATAAGGTCTTGAGTGTGATATTCAGAATATTCCTAACATGAGGAAGATACAGCATCAGTATTCTGGAGTTCGGCTTTATATTTCCTGGAATTCTTAAGTCCAGCACAGAACAGTTATGCAATGATTCAGTGTACTAGGAACTAGAACAGAGATAATACAACACAGGATTATACATCTGGAACTAAATTTCACACATGTGAAAGGCTAATAAAATAATGTACACTTCCAGATACTAACATGCTAAGCAAATGAAGTAGACAACATCCACACAGAAAGTAAACTATGACATGAATAAAAATAAGCCTGTCAGAATTGTTGGCAGAATCCTGAATAAAATACCTTCAGAATAATTCCAAGTATTAGAGATAGCTTTCTATCATAGGTGTCACTGTTTAGAGCTAGACTGGCCACTAGATGAATGACAGATGCTATTAACCCCTCTCCCTTGCCAAAGAGAAAGGGAATAAGGGAGAGAGATTTATGGATTAGAAAAGAAAAATAAAACTGCTTTAACTGTAATAATAACAATAAAATGAAATACATACAAAACCAATATTGAATGCAACTCCCCTGACAGCAATTATGTCACTATCACCACTGATGCTGTGGTGGAGCAGGCACAGGGGAAGCCCCAAACTGGACTCAGCAATAGATGGGAACTGGATTCAAGAGCTGGATTCTGTAACTGGATTCAGGAACACTCAGATCAGAATCAAAGGCAGAACAGACAAAGTCCTCCTCAGATGCCAGACATTGAAGAGCCCTTCTGATCCCTCAGCTTTATATTGAATACAGTATATAAGGAATGCAATACCTTTTTGGTCAGGTTTGGGTCACCTTTCCTGTCTGCTTCTCCCTGCATGTGCAGCCTTTTACTTTCTGCATCCTCAATGTGGTACAAGATTTAGCGGTGACCTTGGTCTGGACAGGAACAAGTATAAGCAAGAGCCTTTCTGTATACCAGTCCTTGGAAGTATCCTCCTGTGAACATCAAGCATTATCGCTGCTAGAAGCAGACATTGTCTGAGAAAATATTAACTTCAGAAAGTGCAGTTCCTTAGAAGAGACATCGGAAAAGTAGAATCACTGAACAGAATTAGTTCTGTTCTAACTCATAACAGCAGGAAGCATCTAAAACAGTGAAGCAGACATGTAAAAGAACTTTCCTCAAAATTTTAACACTGTAAAAAAAGAAATCTTTGCATATCAATATGATGCTCACGAGACATTTTAGCTGCATTTATTTGTCCATTTAAGTTTTAGATGTACTGAATAAATCCCTACACTTCTAGGATTCTTAGGATATTCAAATGATAAAGTGAACTTTTTCATTTTGCAATGTAAAACAAATACTAAAAACTGTAAGATGGGAGTGTAATAAAGTTACTTTCTGTTCCACAGTGCCTGAAACAGAAGCTTTGAAAGTATTCACAAATATTAAGCCCAGGGCTTAACTGTAATAAATCATGTACCTATTTTCTTTGCTAAATCAGGATTTCAGTGTAGTAAGACAGATTTTTCAAAAATACTTAAGGACACACAAATCCACTTGGCACTTGGAAGTTCTGTACTGAAATCTTTAAAATGCTTTTGAAATCCATACCTTCAAGCCATGAGACTCATATTTCTTCTGTCTTCCCTTGCCTCAGTACATCCAGCAAAATTACAATTATTTCTTTTGTTAAGTTCTAATTATTTCCCACAGTGGGTGAGAGACATTCTAGTATAAATATCTGACAAAAGTTTTAATTTATTCTACCCCTTTAATGAGGTTTCTTTACTCTATAGGTAGATAATTTTATTTTAAAACACAATACTTTTCCATCTTAGTAAGTATCTGAATCACATTAAAAAAAAAAAAAAGTACTGGTAATTGCTTTGCAAGAAACAGTACTATGGGATGAGATATCTACCACCTACTGGAGCTGCCATCATAATTTTTAGGTAACTTGATGCAAGTTTTCATCAAGTTAAAAATGAAGGACTTTAAGGGTTTCTCCTTAGTAACAATGTAAATGCAGACTAAATTTACCAGTCTTCTAAAAATTTCCATTTACTTACTGCTAACAAACATTTTTTTTTAACTTTCTTATTATTTTAACCTGACTACAGTTATTCCAAATACACAAAATGTGATTCAGTTTAGAAGTTTATGACCACTGAACTTGGACAATTTTCTAACCAAGATATATCCAACTGGTAATTTACATAGCAGTTTATTTCATACTCATCTCAGCCAAGTGAAAGCAGACATTGCACTATGTTGAATTTGTCTCAGAACCACATAGCTTTTTTACTTCAGGAGGCAACAGAGGGGCATAAGATTAAAAAAATAGCCATGTTGTTAAAACATTGGCTTCAATCTCAGCAATTCCAGGCTTCTGTCACAGACTACATATGAAGTATTGGGAATTTTGCATGATCTCTCTTAAATCTTTGAGTACAAATTAAATGGGTTGTGTATCCTCCACTTTCTCCCATATTACTCAAAAAAAAAAAAAAAAAAAAAATTCAACCAGAGCCGGGGAAAAAGAACAACGGAACTACCCAAAAGATTTCCCTTGTCCGTTTACAAAAGTATGAAAATTTTTCAATGCAGAGGTTTGGCATTTCTTTTTTTTTTTTTTTTTCCTTTAATTTAAATAGTGCATTTTAGATTTTCCAATTCAGACAGA
>JAAGNO010020492.1:0-30540 GCA_033439905.1 Ceryle rudis
AATTTGCCAATCTTGAATTGACGTTGGATCAAAGGGCCTTAAGTATGTTAAAAAAAAAAAAAAAGTGCATTTTCCCTTTGGCTTTTGCTTTATATAATGAAAAAAGCTGTCATTGTAATTTCCAGAATAAGCATTTTGCTGTAAATGTATTGCTTTGACATAAGAACATTAATGAGTATCTTCTCTTTCTGTGGACTGTTGCATCATTCTATATGTTTGAAGCATAATTAGTTGGGATAACACATCTTGACCTGTGTGTTCTACTTGAAAATCAGAATCAAGTAGCAATGTTTGTGAGATAGATTTATATGATTGGTATGAGCTTCTCTCTTCAATCTGGTTAAAGATAAGTCATTACAGCCTTTGAGACAATAGCAAACAATGGATTATCCTTCCATATTGTTGCTGGAGGCTGATGATTGTCATTCTGTTTCCACAGTGGATTGTAGTAATCAGAATTTTCATTCGGGCTGAAAAAATATGACAGTACCCATGTTGTCATTGCAAAGACTATAATGAATTTTGAAGGATTGTATTATGTAAATGGAATTTCAACTTTCTACTGTGGAAAGAACCTTTTCAGAATAAATATTCTTAGTATTCTGTAAAATTTTTCAAAGGAACTCCTTTAGGTCAAAAAGGCTCCTTTCACTTGTGGAAATGTCAAGGCTAGACCAAGGGTGATCAGGATTCCTCCATCATACACATCATTTTAATAGAGATCTTTGACTAATGTTCCATGCTGCAGATTAACTTTTGCTGATGATAGAATGACCAATTTTAAAAAATAAAGTGTAATTCAGTTCAGAAGTGTGATTTTTAGAACAGTTGAATTTGCTCAATTACTCTGTACCTATGGTAATCTATGAAGAATACTATTTCAAATTATTTATGTATTATTTAAAGACTCAGTCTGTAGTAGAAAAAGTGGCCACTTCACCACTCAGTGACAGATACATCAGTGCTACTCAAATGTAAATAGGGCAAAATAATGTCTGACAAAAAAACCTCAAAAAACAAAAAGCAAACAAACAAAAAACCCCCAAAAACCCCCTGCTGCTAAATATGTGTAGAAAATTTTGGTTTATTCATTATGGGTCTTTAGGTTTTTATCTTTGTGCTGATCTCTCTAGCACTGGTACTAGCAGTGGCTCTGGTCTCAGTAGTGTGCTTCTGATTCTCAGACAGTAGGCTGAAATTACTTACTCATTTTGCAGAAATGTGTAAATAATAAATTGGTTTGTAGCCTTTATAATATATTTGGCTTTGTACCACTTCATGTGTTACTCTGGATTAAACGGATTTCACTTTTGTAGGGCAAATTTCTTCTGGACCTTGTTCAAGCTCACTAATTGTTGGGCTACAGTTAGCTCCACGGGGGAAAGGAGTGGACTCACTGCCATCTCCTGCCACACAGCTCTGAGAGATGACAGACAGGCCTTAGAAGAGGGAGCCATGGCAACAGCAAGGCTCTTTGTGTGTATGCAAATTCCTGCAACTCTTTGAAGTAGCAAAACTGTTCCTGAAGTTGTCTAGGCAGAGATGTGTGCTAATGTAGCTGAGTGCCATGAGTTATTTTCTGGCATCTAGATGTACACAGGTGACACAGGTCTTGTCTTCCTGAGACTGGAACACAAAGTCAAACCACCAGTGACATCAGTATATCCTGATGTAAACAGGTGGGCTGTACCCTTTTTGCAGCATTGGGGGGCAAAACAATGGTGTTGGTAGTTAATTAAAAGATACAGAGGGTAAACTAGTCTATTTTAAGACACTCAGATTTGAACACTTCAAACCAATTAGTTTAGCTACTTTGTATGGGGTGGCTCAAACACTGTACTGTCCAAAATGGACCAATGCACCTTTATCTGTGTTTATTCTCAGCTAATGTGAGTGATGGAAGACACCATACTTCAGTTATATGACAGTCCTATAGGATGTAATTGCTCTTTTTTTTTTTTTTTTACTTAGAAATATTTGTTTCTGAAATATTTCTTGTATTCCTTTCACTAATTCTTACTTTGCAGAAAAGCTTATAAAATGTCTTCATGTTGTTTACATTTTCTTCTGTAGTTTCCTGATCAACACTTGTATTTTCTTCCTTATTTTTTAGCTTGTGGCTTTATATCTTCTTATAATAAGCTTCAAATTAAATATATTTTAATATATTTCATAAGAACTGAAGATAGGCTGGTGAAACTATTTTCACTTAAAATATTTTGTCTCGTTTAAAAGTTGGCTTTCTGTATATTTATGGTTTGAATCAAATATATGCTAAGTAAGTAGCTGCTGGTCTTCATTAATTTCAATAATGGGAAACAATAAGAGAATCAATGGAAGCTTTATAGGTATGCCCAGGTATAAAGAGTCTACTACTTCTGCCCTTTCTATTATGAGTCTGTATGCATTGAATGAGTAAACTATCAGATTTGTTGGATTTTTTATTGTCTTTTTAGAAAGAAAAAGCCAACTTTGTATCACTTTATGACTCCGCTCTTTAAAAAGAACGAAGGGCCAGATTTGAATTTGAATTACATTGAATTATTGAGTTAATCCTGTAAGAGAACCCAGATCAAAATCTGGCCAATGCTCAACAGTCAATTAGTAAAAAAAAAATGACAGTTTCTTTCAGTGCATACTGCCTTATGCTTACAGGAACTTGGTCATACAGGCATTAGTCATCATTTCCCAATATTAATTTCCTAGCTAATGTCATTACAGAATTTATTTGAACTGTTCTTTCTGCCTGACAGCTTTTTGGCTGACCGTCTGAGGCATTTAAATCAGATGTAAAATGCATCCTTTGTTGCTCACTGTAAACACATAGGATATGAAATTTATAACCTGGTCCTTTCTTTCCTTTAATTTGTTCTGATCACATAAAAAATAGTGAATAAGTTTTTAAGGTATTTCTTACATTTAACAATTTGTTACTTAGAGTAAAATACAATCAGTTTAAAGGACCTTAATATTAACACTCTCAGGCCATTATGTTTCAAAGTATTGTATTTTTAAGGCATTTCTTTTTAACAAGATTTGCTTTACTATAAAGGAATATAAGGGAAAAAAAGATGTGCACACTACTGCTTAAACTATTTCATTTCAGTTCTTACGTAGTTTGATAATTAACAATTCATCTGGAAATAAAGGGTCACATTCAGTGTGTCATGCCAGTTTCTTTTTGTCTCTCATCTTAACATTAGGAAAGTGGACATATCCCTGTTGAGTTCCATATAAGAATGGATGTCTTTGTATAACTGGAAGTGATTTCATTATGTGGGATGACTTAAATACATCACTTGCTTTATCATTGTCTTTAATAGTTGGCCTGGAATGTGATGCAACAATTTCAATTTCAAGTATAAACCAGTTTCATCTACATAGTTCAATAAACAATTTTCACTTAGGACACTGCAATAGACCCTTGTTTCCAATTTATCATAAATTTTTGAAGACAGAGTTGCACTTGGTATGGACAATGCCTACAGAGACATTAATGTTCATAAAAAATGTAATTAAGTTAAAAATAGGTGTGCCAGCTTACTTACCAAAAGCATTTTCTTGTATCATAGAGCATAATTTGACTCCCTAGTCAGATGAGTTTGCTGGGGTTTGGCACATTTTCTTCTAGACTGTACTAAAACGTCTTTGCCGAGAAGCTCCACTGGTGTACTTAAAATTCATTGGATGTCTGTGAGTAGAATTTGCCAGAGTGCAAAGCACAAATATTTTGGAAATATACCACAGACAGTGCAATTGTGTGTTTCATATGATGCATGCTCTTTGTAACCTGCTTTTGTTTTTGGTGGCACAACCAGATGGAAAAGTAGGATATTGCAAGAACTGCTTGTAAAAGCAGTGGATAATTTGTGAGGGGGGGAATCTGATGCATAAGTTTTGATTTGCACAGCAGCCTCCAAAGCAGGAACCCAATCCTGATTAGAATCCAATCTTCATAATAGTAAGAATACGGAAGAGGGATAATTGTAGAAATATTTCAAAGCAATTAGTTTTTTAGGAAGATCAGTTTAATGCTTTACAGTCTTTCCATTTGCTACTTTAAATTATGCTGTTACAAAACAAGGAAAAAAAAGGCGTTTATGGACCTATTCATGGATTTTAAAACTGTATTTATAGACCCAGTATTGAACTTTTTTGGTTCTGGATTTTTGTGTCATGTATTAACTCCCTAGAACAGCCTGAGAAAATACTTTAAATATTTTTACAAAACGTACTCAGAAGAGATAATGTTACATTTAATATTATATATAATAATAGTGTTACATAGTTATAAATTACATACCACTTGAACGATTATATTACACAGTACTAATCATTAATCTTTATGATAAAATGTTCTAAGACAGTACTCTCATTAAGACTTGATGGGAGTCAGTTTTCCATGTAAGACAAAAATGTTGCCCAGGCTTATTTGTGTTTTCTGACAGCTTGGTGTACTGATGGTAAATTATCTTAATAAATGTTATCCAACTAAATTGCTTGGAAACTAGTGTGTTGATAAATGGTAAAGATTAAAACATCTTCATTAGTCGGTCACTTTGCACCAGAATAAATAGAAATTTTAGTCTCAGTACTTCCAGCAGCTCATTGTCTGACCTTTCTTGCAGGTCATAATTTGTGTTGAGTATGGTTTAATGTAAAACCACTCTTACTTGCCAAGAAATATTTGATTTCATGAGATAATGGTTCCAGTGGCAGCTTAAAGAGCCTTGTAATAATCTGTGTCATTTTGCAATTCTTGTAACAGCTAGTGCACTGCACAAGCACTATCTCTGCTGAATACTTAAGAAACTTCAAATAAAGAGGAAAACATACTCAGCCACAATTACTCCAAATCAAAGTGAACAACTGAGGATCTCAGTCTCCCCAGTGTTCACAGTGATCTATTCCAGATTTTGGGGTGCAGTTAGCTTTTGACAGACTTTCCATTGCAGAGGGAAAGGAATAGATTGTACACAAGATTTGGTGAAAAAGGGGATGGAAGATGAGAGGGAGAAACTGGTACTGATCAAGCAATGAGGTTAAGAGCTGGGGAAAGGTAGGATTTCACCCTAGTTTCCTCCAGGACAGTTTACTGAGAGCAAGCAAGGAACTCAAAAGAAGATATAAAATGTCTCTACACGGCAGGGATTAGGATTAAATCTGGGGAAGGATTCAGTATGGTGACAGTCTGCTCAAGGGAGGATATGACAAGCAGCTGGAGAAAACTTGGGAGGGCCAGGTGAAAGGGACAGCAAGGTAACAGACTGGGAATAGTATCTGGACAAAATAAGGCTGAATAAGAAACAGAGAAGGGGAAGAGAGAAGGAATCTTGTCAGTTCTAGAGCTAGAATGCATCACATTATAGCTTGCTCCTGCTATTGTCCTGTGAGATCACCTGTTATAAGCTAGAAAATTGTAAAGAAAAAATATGTGAAAATTAAGTATTTTAGGTTGCAAAGCAGAGCCCTCACATTAGGAAATTAAGGTTATTTGTCTGGTCCTTATGTCAATGTATTGGATGTAAGCCTTTAATTATTTAATTGTGCCTGCATGACATTTTCCCTACAGAACCTGCTACTTATTTGTGAAATGGATATGTCTCCTTTGGGGATTAAGTGGGCATATTGTAGTAATGAAAGCTTTGTCTTTGAGACAACTAGCCTTAGTTATCTCATTCTACAGGGTTTAATTTTGCTTCACTTTTGTTCAGCGCCAGAAAAAGATAAATAATACTGACCTGTCACATCTTGAGTGTTCTGAAAATAAATGTATAAGTGGGTGTCTGATAGCCATGACAGAAAGATCTTAGAAAAATTACCAATTCTGTTTTAATAACATTTTTAATTAATATGTGGTAAATAAAACATAGGCTCATGCCTTGAACAAAGAGAATAAAACTAAAAATACCAAATAGCTGCTCATTAAGGAGTTTTCAGTCCGTGAACTGAAGGAGGAAGGGACCCAATGGAAAAATAATAAGCATGTGATTATGCAATTAAAAAAGCTGCATTATACAAAGACAACTTTAATTCTGGAATTTACTGCTGTTTAGTTTCTTGACATAATTTGGGGGGTAATTTATGGATTAGATCTGTAAATCTTGCCCTAGGAATTACCAGATGTTTGATTTTAATTTTACTGATTTGAGACATCCTTTATTGGTACTGATAATATTTCATAAATAGCAAATTGCTGAATTAATATGTTCATATGTTTTCCAGAGAAAACATATGAAGTAGAAACTACATCAAACTCTTGTTCGGAATGTCTCAGAATCACTTTTACCTTTATTTATTCATTTATTTACATATTTTTAGAGGGGAAGAAGAATAACAATGTTATCTAGAAGCATCTTAAATCTTGTGGGAGGCTTCTAGAAAACCAGTGATGTCCTTCTAGTATGGGTAAGGGAGCCTTATTTCCAGGGTACAGCTGATTTCTCTAACTAGGTGCAAATCTGCAGTGAAATCTGCCACATTTCTGTGACTTTAGGATGTTAGCCTGTACAGCTTACTAATGAATTTGAAAAGTTATGGTGATCTTATACTAACAGATATGTTCCTGCTACTTTTCGTTTTGTTGTGTGACAATGTCTTGCCTCAATTTAGCACAGCTTTATAAGATGTAGTATTATTTACCTCTGGTTGCTTTCCTGAGAGCTCTTTCTCTGAATCCGTATACCAAAGCTCTGGGAGAAAGGAAGAGTTAAAAGGATGGGTTAGTTTTAGTCTTCTAGAGAGGAAGCAGTTACAAAAATGTTTCCAAAAGACAAGATTAATTCACAGTCAGCTCCCTAAAGGCATGCTGTGCCTTCCAATTGTAATGGTGAGAAGATACTCACTGCAAGATGGATAAAAATGTGTTCTCCAAAGACTGCATTTTATCTACTGGTAGTAGGACATGGACAGAAGTATCCATGAAATTAATTAAAAAAACACCCTGTTTCTCAGGAATGTGTAAACATGACAGTGGCAGTGATCTCTTTTACACCTCTTGGGTCCTGTGTTTTAACTGTGATTGAATTGAGCTGTCAGATTACATATACAGTGACAACTCTTTACCAGCTGCAGCTGGATGAATAATGCAAAGAAAATGTTTGCAATCTTCTTTTACTATATAAAATAATCTTTCTTATTCTTTTAAAACTGATTCTGAGTTTCAGGTATACTCGTGTGGGAAGCAGTATCACAGATATTTATGAATGCATAATTGTAAACTTGCTGCAATTTCACAGTATAGTTGTGAAATATTAGATAATTGATAAAGTGAAAAATTAATCTAATATTCTGTCAGCTGCATGTCATTATTCATTCTCTTCATCTGTGGGTTATGTTCTTGCATTAGAGATAGGAATAAGATTAAAACGGTGGTGGCCAGATTCTAGGTGATGAAAATACCTGGTGATGAAACCAGTGGTGGAGTATTTATGAATCAATTTATGCTGAAACTTCGTGAACTTCTAAGCTTAAGTTTATAAATTTATCCTCCAAAAGTCATGTTTATACAGAAAATGAGAAGCCTGAAGTTCATGAAAGTTATGGATCTGTAGTGTTTCTTGAAAATCAGGCCCTATAAGGTAGTTTAAAGTATGCAGATCAGTACCACAGTATAGGAAACTGTTCAAAAGACGATGTTAGTGGAGCTGTCACATTGTTTTCATGCTACTGTTTTTGTAGTCTTGCCTATTATTTCCTTTTTATGCTTCTATTCCTAAATGAAATCCTTGAGTGTTCATGTAGTTCAGATCAGCACATCAGAATTATCATTTCTAATCACTGTTTTGAAATTATTGACATTCCATTGCCCTTCCCAAACTTGTTCCCCGATTAATTATGAGTTTATTGGAGGGGAGGGGGAAATGCCTAAAATGGTAGATACAATAAAATTCTTGTGAAACTTTTTTAACAGCCACAACACTCTCCTTGTCTGTACCTGATGAATTTAAAAATTTGATGACAATACTCAGTAGTGAAAAAATACTAATATAATTCCTAGTGATTAATAAAATGTCTTGTTTTATAAAGACATTGCAGTGCTAAAATAGACACATGCTACATTTTCAAACCCATGTATTTTAAATCCTACTATTAATGATGCTCAAAATAACACTACTAATATTTCTAAAGTCTGACAAAGAACTTATTTTTACTGTTAAACAAAACAGAGTTTCTGCAATGATGTAAAAACAAACAGAAGATATTTTTATTTCTTTTTGGCAGTATAGTAATTGTGGCTTTATTGGGAAAAGTTTATGAGAATATCTTGATGATCCTGGGATCACCTATATCTTTTTAAGGTTAGTTGGTGCTTCTGCCAAGTGTTCTTAGAAATATACTGTGAATTTTTAAGTTATCTCATCCTCCAGATTCACACAGTGTCATCTTGTTTCCCTATAGCTCTGTCAGCACTTTTCCCCTCCTTTCCCCATTTTGCTTAAAATGGCTTATCGGTCTGACATATTGATCCCACTCGGTCCTGTGATAATAATTGATTTTACTCTCAATGGGACCATAGCCTGTCATCAAACTTACTTTTTCTTTCATATCAAGATGATGTTTGATTGGCTTATTTGACATTAGAAAGCAACTGCACTTGGTTATGATCAATACACTTGTATTCTCTGTTCTTTATCGTTCTCAGTAAGACTACATTAGCAAACGAACTGTGAAAATGCTTCAAGTACCTGTGAAGTAGTAGGAAAATCTTACTTCTGTTGTTAAGTGATGTGTAGGTACTCTGCTGGCCTAATTATTAGAAATATTGGACTACTGTTCCTGTGGTAAAAGTCTACTATGGCATAATGTTAAAGAACAGCAGCTTTTCAGCTAAAGACATAACATGTTTTAGCTTTTCTTTACTTTGTCTTGTCTGTATGGAGACACTAAGGAAAGTTGATCCAAATTAACTGCCAAAATAATATTAGTTAAACTATGTTAAACATGCATGTGAATCCTCTTATTCAGAATTAAGGTTGCCTTAACTTTCTCTTTCATTCTCAATAATGATAGCCATACAAAATGTTAATACAGTTTAACTAATCTTCTTCAAAGTCCCATTTTAATTAATTTGGATTAATTCTTCAGTATTACTATTTAGATCAGCCTTTTTTCAGTGTTACTCACATTATCACTAATAGTTCAGATACAGGCTCTTTTATACTGGTGGATATTCAGTGGTATCAGAAGTAGTGAAAATTCAAAGGAGGTATCATCTGCATGAAGTGTTTTCCAGTAGTCTTTGATGCATAATAGAAAAAATATGTACGCAGTAGCTTAGAGTGTTGTGTCACAGATAAAAAGGCTGTGTTACTTTTAAAGCCATAGAAAGTGCTGTAAGACCCCCTCAGTGTTCCTCTGTGTGTATAGTGAAGGAACTGACCTCATGTGTGTGTGTGTGTCTGTACATTTTTTTTTTTAATTGGGAGCTTTACAGGTAGCGAAATGATTGCTGTCTCCTTGAGGGAGCTGATACTGTGGCTGCCATCACCACTACAACTTATAAAATTATGTAAATAAATACAGGGAGAATGGGAAAACCTTGTTCCATATCTTGTCTGTGGCACAAAGTTGATTATTCTTAACTAGTGACATCCAAAGATGTGTCTCAACTGAAGCAATTTTAAAAGGAAATGTAAGTCTTTCAAATATTCATTTTCTTTTCAGAGCTGTCCCTTTATTGCTGTCATTATTTCAAAGCATTTGGGGTTTAATGACTGTTTTTTATATGTGCAAAGTATTACCTTTAGCTGATGCATTAAGGAATACCAAACTGAATTTCTTAGCAGTGACTCACTTTTCTTGAAATTTCTGCAATTGAAACTTTGACTGTGCTTAAGGACCGGGAAGAAGTTTTGTAACCAGAACTGTCTTACCTCTGTAACAGGATGCCTTTCACATCTTTCAGCTTTCCTGTAAAACACATGGGGGGTTACCTGCTTCTGCATTTTATCTACATATCAGCTATTACACAGTGTTGTGGGGAAGGTTATCAAACACGCTACTCTTTAAGCTGCAGCTGAAGTGTAGTAGTGGAATTTACTGGTTTGGTTATAAAGAGCAGAAGTACTCAGGTACTATTGTTGAAATTAGATTTCTGCATAAATGTGGGAGTTCTTGAAGCCACTGTCTTCGCACTCGTCCAGATTTCTTTTCCCATAAGGCTTGTTTGCCCATGAAGAAAAATTGCGCATAGTGATCAACAAGAGGTTATTGCATGTAAAATGTGATGTTTCATCCTGTTAAGGAGCAGAAAAACTTAAAAGGAACAGAAAAACTTAAAAAGATCATGATTTTTCCTCGTGTGTTGCCATGCTATTATCTTTGATTTGAAATACACTGAATATGGTGGATTTCTAAGGTCCAACTACTTTCCTTTTGTATAGTATTAGTTCCTGCCATTAGCAGTCATTGTATCTAGAAAAGAGAAAAACACATTTTTACTTTTAATTTTAGGTTTATATTTTAAAACATATTTGTATCTTCCAGCATTTGAATAGTGGAAGGGGAATAGTCAGTGGCCCTTCTATACGTCACTGGTTTGTGTGTGCAGTCATGGTAAATGTGTAAATAAGATGAAGGTATATGTGTTTGTGCTAACATGTTTTCTTGTTTAAAAAAAAAATCCATCAATATTTATGAAACTGATGATTTTTTTTGAATAAATGGGCAAAGTATCCTGTTTACCATTTTTCAATGGTATCCTGTTTACCAATTTTTTTTTTTACCAATTTTTTTTTTTAGTAATGAATAACCTGTAGGATACTACTTAGAATACTACTTGAAACTAAAATCACAGTAAATTTTCACACAGAAATCACCAAATCAAACAGCTTACAATTCTACAATGTTTTCATATCATTAAACTATTAGACCAACTTCCTTTCATTTTTGCATAATGAACAGATGTGAGAAACTAGTGCATTTGTCTTCATTGAAGTCAGTGCCATTTCTACTTAGGCTTCTTAGAAGAAAATTACTTCACGAATATTAACATTCAACTAATTAAGATGTACTTAATTAAATGCAAATGCTACTTAGCAAAAGCAATTGAGAGAAAGGCATGTGATTAGGGAATTAGCAACTGATTTAACACTTGGAACTACCAGCAAGGCACCCAAGCAATAGAAATGTATGCAGAAACTTGATAAGAATAATACAGGGGAAAAATACACTCTTTTCACATTGTGTTTGTTGAAAAATTTCAGAGACAATGAAGCAGAATATATTGGCAATATAAATTGTTGGTTAATGTTGCTTTATGTTCACTAATATATTGGCAATATAAATTGTTGGTTAATGTTGCTTTATGTTCACTAATTAGAGAGGTTAAAAATTATTCAAAATGTTGAAAATTTATCAACCTACCTCATGCAGAAATATTTTTTGACAGCTGGTCATTCAGGAACTAGAACAGAAAATAATTACATGCAAGGTAACAGTGTCACTACTGTTTCAAAGGACACTGCCATTTTATTAAAGCTTATCTTGACAGTCTTTATCTTTGGAGTAGATATGACTAAACACCATCAAGATGTTATGAAAGCTACTGGGATTAATAAAACATTCAAAGTTTCCTAATGTCTATCAAAGTATGTGTTATATACAAGTATTGAACTGATGCATGAGCAAAAATCGGTCTGTCAGATACTGTTATATTTGCTGCCTTTTTTTTTTTTTTTCACCTCCAAATACTCCTAAGATTGTTGGGCTGAAGAAGATGGTAAATGATGAATTTGATGAATTGCATGTAAATATTATTGTTTGCTCTTTGTGTGCCTTATTTGATTAGTTTTTCAGAGATAAACTTCTAAATTAGCCCTACTGTAAAATCTGGGTCAGCCTTTTGCAGTTGTGTATGCATTTTAATTAGAGACGTGTGCCATGAGAAATTCATCTTTCCTCAGTGAGTTCTTCTTGTATAAAAAAAACCAACCACAACCAAGCAACAAAACAAAGAGAATGACCAAAAAATATTTACTCATGGTCTGAGACTGAATTTCCAATCAACAGTTCTGATAAATTTGAAGTAAAATAGGGAGCTTTGAGGAAGACAGATCTCAAGTGCCTGATTATGCAAAAGGGCAGAAGATGAATAAAAGCACTGTGGGCCCCCACTTTTTCCTATGCATAGTTCACAACATAGTTCTCTACCACTACTATTCATTGAAAAAAGGAAAAATCCACACTACTGCTGCAGCACTGTAGTTTGGAAGGAAATGTTAATGTAGGGTGACAGTTCAAGCTAGGCAGGCAGAATTTTTCCTTTTCTGATGAATTTTCTGGACTGCTAATTGCTTAGTGATTTGAGAGAAATTAAATAGTATTAGAAATGAAAAATATAAAGTTAGTTTATCCTGGTGATTGATTACTATCTACTTATTAGCAGATATAAGGTGTCCTAGCATCTGAAAAATGCATGGGGTTTGATAAATTTAATGGCTTTTCTGTAATGTGATGTATTTCCAGTTCCGCATTAGACTAATCAGCCAATGTGTAGACAAGACTATTACTGATGAAGGTCTATTATAGAGCTTCAAATTTTGATAAGTTTGTAAATTTTCTCTTACTTCAGTGGTTTTCTTGAAGTTGTTTTTCTTTTGTATTTTCCATAATAATGACAGTTAAACTCATTAATGCTTTTTTCTATACTATCACAGTCTCATCATGATTTAACTTTGAGGCAAGTAGATTTTAGACTGATAGCCCTTGATTATTTTCTGCCCTGAGTTTTAATTAAAACAGACATTTAGGCACTTCAGAATTCCAAGATTCATTTTTTTAGAAAAAGCATTTTCCCCTCTTATAGCCGAACTGTCTTAATATACCTAAAGGAATAATGCAAAAATTGTAAAACTGTAGCATATAGAAAATTTTTAGTGGAGAAGTTTGGAGATGCTTTACTGACTTTGAATATGGAGAGTGGTTAAAGTTAGTTCTATATGAAAAGCACTACTGGGCACATACCACAGACATAGTTTTACTAAGTTTTGAATATAGATAGGCATATTTTGTTCTTGATGGGCAGAGTCCACACGGCAGGTTTGTCTCCTTATCCAGTCAGAGATTATTCAACACGTTTGAAGACTGATGAGGGAGTCAACATAAGGACACATATAGGTCCTCGTGTGGGAGGAATGGATACGGGAAACTGCATGCAAATTCAAGATAAAGAACAGTGCTGTTGGCTGTTTTAGCCTTTACAACCCATGCAGGAGGCAGTGCAACACTTTCCTGTAGATTATTTTTCTACACAAGGAAGGAAGGATACAGTAAATGGCAACTAGCACAGCTCACAGATTTTAACATCTGTATTTTTTTTCCTGCAGCTTCCACACTTAGAGGTGTTACTGAACACAATTTAGTAGTAACAAGGCCATCTTCATCCACTTTAAATAATTGAACCCTGGGGTGCCTTACCAAGTATTTCAGGTGCCCAGCAGTTTTCCAGTGGATGACACATTGTGTGCCTCCTTTTCAGCTCATGGGCAAGGCAAGAAAACTGGTAAGAGAGAGGCTTCAGCTGAGAAAGTGATGCCTATAACTGATATAGTCACATACATACAATGTATATATACTAGTGTATATAACCAGTACATCCAGATCATGCAGTGCTTTGAACTGTTAGCCTTTTGTATTTTTGTATCTGATTTTAACATGCAGGTTTAAAAACACTCAAATGACACACTGTAGTTTCTTGTGGTGTGTTGTACTTAAAACTATCATATGTAGCTACTAGGAGACACAAAAATAAGATATTAGCATAACTGCCTTTTTTTTTTCTTAGAGTTGCAGATATACTAGTAAATTTGAACGTTTGACTAAGCAGTATAGAGTCTGAAGTCTGCAGTTTTAGCATTTAGACTAAGTTGCTAATCAGTCATTAATTTGTTTATGAACATTAAAATATAACTGTATTCTTTTGTTTTGTTTTGTTTTTACCACTGTGTGATATTCCTGTCCTTTCCTGGTTACACAGGAATTTAAAAAAAAAAAAAATTCAATATTAATGCTTAAGCTATTTTCTTGATTTGATCTCATTTATTGTGAGTTTATTGCTAGTTTTTGGCTTAGTTTATATCGGGCTATAGTTCAGCCTTTCAGAAACTATAACTGGTTTCCAGGTACAGGACTGAGACCAAGTTCATTACCTTCTCACATAGGAACCCAGCAGCATTTCTATTTTACGTTGATTTTTTTACCCCTGAAGTTGTTCTCCATGCGTCATTGAATCTTGCAGTGATTTTACTGTTCATTTTTAAAGCTTTAAATAAAAAAAAAAATTTGCCCTCTGTTAATCACTTGTCTTTCCATTTACTAAAGGTCAGAATTTGACAGCAATTTTTTACAGTGCACTGAAGCATGCATCATATTAAAAGACGAAGAATAAGAAAAAGGCTTTCCTTGCCATGTCTCTCTAGTGATACCAGCTCCCATTGGAAACATCTTAAAGCATTTTACAAGAAACTTAAATACCAGACACATTTTACAGTTGAGTGAACAAAAACACAGAGGAGTGACAGGTTTCAACTACATTAAATACAGAACATAGGTCTTCCGCCATATAGCCCAGTGTTTACCATCTGGACCAAATTTTTACAAATACCGTGTCTGCTTTGTGACTGTAATAAAACAAGATTGGTAATATGGATACAGTCAGATACTTATGAATAATTAGTTCCTTCTGCATGATATTCACAAGCTACCGCTCTAATCTGTGAAAATTTGCCTATTCCTACTGAATAGGGTTTGGCTAGTTGGGTTCTTTGTTGTTTATTTTAAAGCAGATAAATATTCAGCAGTTCACTGGTGTCTCTAGTGTGTGCAAAGATACTGGAAGGTCTTCACACCAAGGTGGCCTCATTGATTGTCTAGCTGGATCAACCATAACAGTTCAAGGAAGAGATATGAATTTGAAAGGCTGTCTCATCTGCACTCTTTACTGATGATACAAATCTGTGAAAAATCCCAGCAAAGGTTTAAACAGTTCTTGACATTTTAAATCCTTGAAAAGGAGAACCTTCTTTGACTCCTACCATTTCTACATATAGATAATGCCTTTAGTGAAACTTGGAGAATTTAGCCCAAAATGGGCATCTGTTAAATGAAAGAAATATCATTCAACTATATAGACACTGTTTTGGAATATGGACTATTGCAAGATCCCAGGTTTTAATGAACAAATCAACTGATAAATAGTGAAGAGTTTTCCTGATGGTAATGTTATATTCTGCTTTCATCTTATTGGATTTTACTTTTTGTTGTTCTGTTGCTTAGAGTATAAGTAACTCAGGGCAGAGACCTTTAAGTCAAGCTTTTGGAGTTCTGTCTTCAGCTCTTGTGCAACATAAATATATATCTATAAAGTTCAAATAAAATATTAGACTGTACATGACAAACTTTTCAAATGGGGCTTTTTCTAAGTAGCTTTAGTCTTCACACTGGCATTATTCCCAGTTTGTGGTAGCTGACTACACTATGCACTTTAAAGAGGAAGACAACAAAGGTCAAGTTGTTCATTCATCATTAGTGAAATGTCAGAAACAACTTAGTCTAAATAATATATTTTCCTGATGATAAGTACCCATTGTAAAATATTCCTTCCAAATGCACTTTTATGCTATTGTATTCATAAGATAAGAATTGGACAGCTGACAAAAACTAAATGTTAATATGGAAGATACATATTTCTAGAATATTTTCTCTGTAAAATCAAAGGATAAAAAAGGACTTTGGGAGATATTGTGAGGGAGTGCAGGCTTTTTTTTTTTTAATATAAATTCAGATTGAAACTAATTTAGCATAATTTCGCATTGTCACCCCAAATTTAGCTTGAGTTTCAATGTAACACAGTCTTAGCAGGTAATAAATAAGCTCTGTATAGGATTGTATGTTTACCATATAACATACTTTATTGTAATAGTATTTCTTGCAAAGTGCAAAAGTGTCCTAGCAGTTTACCTCATTGAGTCTTACCTGGTGATGGAACAATTCAAAATGAATTTTTACCCCTTTTCTAGCTTTTTTTTTAATTCTTTGGAAACTAAGTTTGCAGTCTGCTCTTCTGTCTTGTCCTTCAACCCGAACATGTGTCATTCTGATAAAGGAGGCAGGAATCCCTCCTGCATTGGTGTCAGGTGTGATGACCTGTGATACAAGAGAAGAAGCAATTGATTCAAAGATTGAGTCCAGTGAGGGAAGAAGAACTTGATGTGGGAGATCTATAAATTCTTTGGCAGGCCTCAAATTTGTGTTTTTAATATGGGAATATACAGCTATTGAGACTGACTTGATCTCAAAGGTCTTTATAATTCAGATGAATATTACTACTTTAGGCTATTTTAAAAGCATGAGCTGCAGGACTTCCCCTGGTTTGCAGAGCCGAGGAAGATTAATGTTTGCAGTTCTGTTGTGCCTAAAGATTCTGTATGAATAAAATATTTGACACTGGTTAAAGGGACATAATACTGGATGGATGGCCCTCATCTTTTCCTCTTTTATAAAGAATTTGGTCATTAATAGTCCTGACATTCATGATATGTAACTAGTACTAAAGTACCTCCAATTTTCAGGAACTTGGTTTATCAGAGATTCTTATTTGAGAGGTTTTAAGACTATATAAACCTCGAATAGCAAAAATGTTTCTGTTTAGATTAGCACTTGATTCAGTTTATTATTCTATTAGGCAATTAAAGCCTATTTTGTGACTTGGATAAAGCAGGGTTTATAGATAGATCTTTGGTGTCATTTACAGCATTCACAGTTCTCACTGAATTAGCTTTGCAGAATCCAGGTGGTAGTTATTAACACAGGCTTTATGTCTTTATCATTAAATTATAGAGTATTTAATTATTTTTTTTTCTAACAAATGTTTTGTTGTATCAAAGACGTGTTCATTGAAAATCTTGATGAGACACTATTTTGTTAACATTAGCTATTGAAACAAAAAGTCTGACATAATGGATCGTAGCAAGTGCAATGCTATAGGCACTTCTTTTCAGTACCTTCGAGATCCCATATGCTTCAGTAACATTTCAGTAGAGGAGAGTCATAATTCAGCAGAAATTTTTATGCCCTAGTACAGCAAGGATCATATAGCACAAAAGGCATTCAGATGTTTTGAAAAGTTATGCTTTTCAGAAACTTTAAAAAATAAGTTTCATGTTCACAAATGAACTGGCTTTTTCCATGCCTTGGTTGTTTGCAATTAAAAGGGCCTCAGAAGACTGGTGTGCTCTTAGATGCAACTTTCTCACAATTCCTTAGACTGGCATCACATACCAGGCTACTGCTCAGTTCCTGGTGCTTTTCATTGCAAGCACTTTCTGTAATTGTGTAATTTTTTTTTTTTTTTGAATACTGTATGATAACAAGGCTATAATGCCCAATCTCTCCCTCCTTAAGTTCATTTTTTCCATCATCTGCTCCAAAGTGAAGATTTATGCTAAGGCTTTTGTCACTGTCAGTGAAATTTACTGACCTCAGAATATGTGACCATTTATTCATTATGCACTTAATGGATGGATACTGAGTGATTTGATCAGATAATCATATGCCACCTGATAAAACTAACCACTTTGTGATTAGGGTGCTGTTCAGGCAGATCTCAGACACAGGGGTCCCACAGTTTCCTTACTGAAAACAAAAGTAGCCTTGCTACTTAAACACTCACTAGTGTTTCATTATTTTGCACCAGCCTGGATCTTTTTATTATAATGAAATGTGTACATTGATGTGAAAGAATACAAATGCATAGAGCTTTTTTATACTTCCATGACACAAAGAATGATGTGTTACTGGTTCGCTAACAAATGATGATCTTTCTAACCAAACAAGGCACTCTGATTGCAGGTCACTGCAACTTTCTTCATATTTTCATGCATAGATGCAATTAATATCATGAATTGTGGGTTATAAAACTGGCTAAGCTGGAAGTTAGGGTACTTGTTCCCTTCTACAAAGATGGATGAATTCTAGGTGTTACTGTGTATGCATTTCCATATACACAGTTTTCCACAGCTGTATTATATACTCTGTTATTAATTTTAGGATTTTCTGTAGAGTCCAAAATGTATTAACAAAGTGGAATCCTAAAGACCACCCAGGCTGGCTTTCATTTTAGCAGAATATCAAATTAAACCATGTTCTTCTAGAGTCAAGGCAGAAAAGACAAGTGATTTTAATAAAAAATCTATTTACCTTGTTTATATAGAAGAACAGAATCTAATTTATTTGTGTGCCCATCTGGACTAGATTGCTCATTTTAAGTTAATTTAACAAATGATAGACTGCTACTGGCCTTTTTTTTCCCAGGAGAAGAGGTTGACAGGCAGCTGTGTAGAGATGCTATCTACCCCATCCCGGTTGCCTGCGAAGCTCCATGCCCAAAGGACTGTGTGCTCAGCATGTGGTCTGCATGGTCCTCCTGCTCACACACCTGCTCTGGCAAAACCACAGAAGGGAAGCAGATGCGTGCCCGCTCCATTCTGGCATATGCAGGTGAAGGTAAGGTCGCATACTCTTACAAATTCATGTTTGATTGTGGATTTTCAGCTGTCTTTGTAATGTCAAAGGAATTTCTTGATCAACAGAAAGAAATGGTAAAACTACAAGTTGTAGTTTTTTAAATATTAAATAAAAAGTATTTAAATGCTTATCTTACATTTACTTGTGGTACCTAAAGCTGTTTTAAAAGGGAGATTTTATTTTGTTTATTTCAGTTAATGTTGCTATTTTTATGATTCTGCATAATGTTACTCTTTTGATTTTGAATATATGGTTTTCTCATTTTCTGTTAAACTAAAGACAAACAATTCATCCTCTTCAGACCTCTATAAAAGATATTTATAGAGGATTGTTAGTAACCGTAATTTAGGTCCAATTTGGAAGGATATAAGTATAAATGGTGAAAAGGTGAGAGTTTAAATGGGTTCAAATGCTAACAAATTACTTCTGTAGCTTCTTAGCTCAAATTGGTAACTAGTGTTACCCCATGAACATTTTTATTCATAGGAAGATTTTGGTTTTGCCCTGTAAACTCTCTACTCATGTGAATGGTTTCCATTCATGCATATGTTCCCCATGCAGTGTTTGCAGCAAATGCAGAGACACAACGTAGCTGGAATAGAAAGAAGAAAAATGCTTTACATACATGTTTATGTCCATTCTTTGATGATTATCCATGCTTCTCACAACTGGTTTTGTTTTGTTCTTAAGTATTTTAGGTGATAATAGAGCAAATGTATTTTCTATGTAATGTGGTTCTAAAATGGCCACATCATGTGTACAAGGGTCCAGCTGGTAAAATCCCTTGTGCAACACTGGGAGTAAGGAGACATAGCCACCAAAGAGTTCTTGGAAAATGTTTAGTCGCATGCATTACTGACAGTAACGTTAAATGTCTTGTATATAAAAGGATTATGTGCATGTTATAAGTCTTCTTTAAAACTGTTTAGCATTTTTTTACCACAAGTTAAGATGAAATTTAGCTGAAAAGTGAAAGCTGTAATGTATGGAAACAGTGAAATAGAGTATCTGTTTTGAGAAATGGAAGAAGAAAGGGGTAGGCTTCATCATATGCCAAAACACTTCTCTGCAAACAACATTAACTTTACTGCTAAAAGAATACTGTGTATTTTACAGAATTCAGGTAATTGCAAAAATAAGAAAAAAATAATAAAATGTAGCAGAGCAGGTATTTTCAACCTTCTCCCTGAAAAAGGCCTTTGCTAGAAGTGTAAGAGGCAATCAGAACTATACTCATTTCAGTAGGTGATTCAAAATAATAAATGCCTTGGATAGATCTACGTAAGAAATTAGAAGTGCTCTTAAAATAAGAAACAAAAATTGGTTTTATGTTGTCCTTCTTCTTATACTGTGTTTTATACTGTGACTTATTTTGAGGGAAACACACAGCCACCCTTTCATATGATAATTCAAATAAAGTTATATTTATGTGTTTCTTGCTTTTCCATGTAGGTCAAAATAATAGATTTTTGATATGCTTATGCAATTTTACTGGGACAGAAATTTAACATCCTGACAAGCATGCCATAGAATTGAAAACCTAAATTACTCCAGAAAATTATTCTGCTTCCTTATGCTTATTTTTAAAAAGTACTCATTTTATTCTGACTTTGATACTTAGAATAATTTACAAGGCTGCACATGCAGCAAAGCAGTTAAGCATTGCCTCGATTTTAGGTACATGAATTTTTTTAATGTCTGTTGTGCAATGATCAGAACCATCACTGAGCAGTCAGAAAGATTTACAGGTCTCAAATCACACAGGCAGTGGTAAAGAGACCCCTATACTACTGCTAAGAAAGCTAACTTACCTAGATAAAAAAACCTAAATTACCTAGATGTTGCAGTGCTTCAGCTTTACTTGAATCTTTGCTTCTTTACCACTATTCTGTGATGAGGTTCTTCTATGGATTTTTTAAGGATACAAGCTGATATGACTACCTAACTTATAGCAATACATTCACATCTTGGTCAGATATCTGCAACACCATGCTTCTTTGCATGATCTCCAAGAGAATAAAAATATATAAATAAATAAATAAACCTACCAAGGCTTAGCATATCGTTACATCTGTAGCTGGAGGGTACTTTTCACCTTTGCTTGTGTTATATTCAAAAAGTAACAGTTTAGCTTTTTTTTTATGCTTCACTAAATTAGAGTTATTGTCATGTTTCTTGTCATACATCTCTTATGCCTTCTAGTTATTTGCTGCATGACAAATACTGAATGACTTTCCACCTCCAGAATCGCAGGACAGAGATCAGCTGTGTTCCCAAAACATAAACCACAGATTGTGCAGTTGGTGCTGGAAGGTCATTTTATGTTCTGTGGGCACAGAATGTATTAATGTATCTGAATGTCTGTATTCTGATGGTAGAAAAATGAAGCCCCCACATGAACCTTTTTTGGAAAACAGGCAGTTCTCAGTTTTATTCAGAGCTTATAAAAAACACACTTTACTGATGTTTAAAAACTCTGTAAATGTGATGTATCATGAAAATTCCCAGTCTTGTAAATGTAAAACAAATAATTCCATTGTATACTTTAAAACTGGGTTCTGAAAATAGATATCAGTTCTGTTGAGGTGAACAGTCCAAGAGGTGTTCCCTTTTGGATTTTTGAACCTTTCCTTGAACTGTTGGTAGGAGAGACAGGTCAGGTTAGGTAAGCCATTTCATGGTAATTCCTGTATAATGTAGCCTACATGTTTGAGAGGTTTTATTCAGAACACAATAGGACAAATACATTGTACATAAATATATACAATTCCTATGCTCTCAGGATTGGACATTAATGAAAAAATGTGCAAGTCTGTTGCCAAACTATGAATAAAGCTAAACTTGGCTTCTAAAATGACATAAGGAGTCCAAGTTGATCACTGTTGAATTGTTGATCACACACATCATCCTGCTGGTCATGGAGAATTAAATTTACAAGCCTGGGAAAATCAAAGCATTGCAGGCGTTACATACACAAGGAATACAGCAATCTCTAAAAGTATCCGAAGTGCTTAATTCTTGTTTGCTGGAGTACTTAAACATGAACGCACCACTGAAATTTTTGAGGGTCTGTAAACACATATGAAATAGATTCTCTTATCTGGATCTCAAATGGCTTCTTATCAAAGTATTCTCTGTGATTATTCAGTTTCTTTTATCTTTGAAATAAAAAATACTATATTCTGTCATTTTGCTTGTTAATGTTGGCAGATGACTGTCCATGATAGAGCTCTGTCATTTCACACTTAAGAGCTTATTTTTATTCTTACTTCCCACCTATCTACGCTGCTGAATTGGTTTGAAGAAACCATCAAGTTAACATAATTGGCTACCAGGAAACAGCCACAGTATAATAGATTTTCTTGGATTGACTTAGAATAGGAATAATTGAGTAGCATTATAAAAATTCCTTGATGAAAAGAATAGTTTCACAGGAAAAATGGAAGCTATATGTAAATTACGATAGTGACAATTTTTTCTAATGAGCTCTGGGATGCTACTGCCACTCCAGCAGCACACTGAATTCTGCTTGAGCCAGGAGCTTACTTGGCCATACACCCTCTCATTAGCATTTCCTTGTTTAGAACACCTCTTCTGCATGGTCAAACCATATGCTGCAGAGCTTCAAGCACATCCAGGATGGACTTATTTACTTGCATTCAGTGGAGAGAGAGGGAGGAGTCTCTTTCCTCAAGATAAAGACTTTCTGTGGTTTGTGAGATGACTCCATGTGGAAATTGGTGTCATAATAACCATTTTTGATATCTTTCCTAAAATCATTGTCCTCTGCTTGAAGGTTTGAAAGGTGAAGTGATTTATGAATTTGCCTGTCTGTGAGCCTGCCTGTAGTGGTGGCTCATTTGTGTCACTGTCAAATACATCTTCATGGTACAGTAAGAAATTCAGGGAAGCCACGGTCTCAAAATATAAAATGACAGGAAAGGACATAATGATGTTGGCTGATACATCATATGGTTCTTCAGTGTAAGTCTAGTAAATGTATCATATACAAATCAGTCTATCTATGTTGAATATAGAGTTTGTCTATTTTGTTTTACTTTCTGTTTAATATTTCTGTTTAATATTTTATTGTTTTTACATCCTGCTTTACAATAAAACTTATAGTTAGGAATATGTGCTAAGAGTATTTTATATAGGCCATAACCTGAGACAAAAAGTACTAAATAAGTATAATTTTTTAGTTTATAGTAGATATGCTGATTGATTCTGTAATGATTATACACTGTCATTGATTGACACTGCCAAATCCTTGTCGTACAGCATAACACTAATGTTATGGATACATTTCAAGTTTTATTGGTAGTATTTGACTGATACTGATTTTGGAAAAGTAAATATTAAAAAGAAACTCCCACATGTCAAATGCACAGAAGAAAACAATCTGATTACAAAGCTTAATTTAATAAAATGAGAGTAAAGGATGATTTTGTTTGAAATACTCTCTTAGTGCAGGGTTGGCTTTGCATTGGCAATGTCTTACTATGGCTATTGTACATTCATAAATTAGTAAAGAATAATGCCAGGACTATTTAGTTTGACCTCATATATCACAGACTATTAAACATGACTGAGTTAGTGTAGAATATCAGTTGTCCATCTCATCAGGTATTCTGTTGGACAGGGACCAATAGCTCATACTTCTCATATATCTGCAAGATTGATTTACTGAACATGTAAGGAATAGCTGGATCAAAGGAGTTTATTCTGAACTTTAGGAAAATTATGGTTACTATGGTTTATAATTGTATTCCTATTAGAATTCCAGGCCACTTTGACTTCATACTTGCAAAAGAAAAGTTATACTTAGGGCTTTTTCGTGTATTTATTCTTCTTACACTTGTTGAGTTTGGGATTTTTTTTTTAGTTTTTTTCATTTTCCTGACTTGAAATAACAGTGCTTGGTAATTAAATCTGAAAACATAAGGATAAATTTTGGAGAAGATGGATTTTCTAGAGTTTTAACTGATTTCAGCTGAAACAGGAATGAAAAAAACAGTTTTGGAACTGGGAAACATGAATTTTCAGGATGTGCTTGCAAAAGTGACCTGGCACTTATGTGTGAAGGTGAGCTGGGGAAGAGGAAATGACTGTGCTTCCCCTTTGGTCAGGAGCCCCTTAGTTCAGATTCCTGCCTGTAGAGTGTGAGGTCTGGGCTTCAAATCTTATCCAAAAACTAACTTCAGGACAAACCTCTCATCTCCCCTGTGTGCACCCTAGCTCCTGTGCTGTTGTGTGTTATATGACAGATCTGTATTGTTTGCACAACTGATACGCACGAAGTGAAGAAGCATGAACATTTGCGGAACATTCTGATCTGCACCACCAGGGCCATCTTTGTTCTAATATTAGTAGTTTGCATGTACTGACCATGTCTGTCTCTGGGAAGTGCACCTGCCTTGAGCTGCCTTTGGCTACCTTGTTCCTATGGCAAGGAAGAAATGGGTAATGCCTCGCTTTCTAGACTACAAGAGGCACTTCAGCTGCATCTGTTTTCTCAAACTTTAAGATTATCCCAGCTGTTTTGAAATGCATACATAAAATTAAATGCATTTGTAAAATGAGTGATAACAAAATGATTAAATAAAATGATCCTAAATGCTTTAAAAATGTTAAACATTTGGAAGTTACCAAGACAGTGTCACAAAAAAAAAAGACTTATAAAACCCAGTTCTTGAATATCCTAGAGTGAGATGTCTTACCCTTAACCAGCTGCAATCTCAACATATGACAGTTTTGTTAAAGTGTTCAAGGAAACTACCCTCATATCTCCGCTATTTTATGAGTAATATGCAAGTCCTACAGTGAAGGTAGCCTTTCATTTCCAAGTGTTCTTTGTTTAAGTATCCAAAACCAAAGAGAAATGCTTCAGGGCCAACTGTTTATTGTACATTGAAATTATTAAGTATAGACAAGCAGTTATTTACAGTCATCTAATCGTGTATTATATAAAATGTATTTAGTATTTTATGTTCCTTTTTCATGTATTCTGATAGAATTAAATGTCTATTTTTTTTTCTGTGATATTCATTAATTTATATACTCCTGTCTAACCTGTCCTCATCTGGAGAGAAGCTCTTAAACTTGAGCAGCCCTGATCTTGTTACTCCTACACAAAAGTTATAAAGGGCATCTCTAATCGCCAGTTTTCTGACCCCTTCTTCTTTTTTTGTATGTATTTTTAATTTGAAGGAGCACAAAGGAATGCTGTTTTCCTGGAGAGAATGGCACACTGATTTATAAATAAACACTATATTTTTTCAGTATTACAAAGATTTGGTGTAAATGATAGTTGGTTTATATTTCAGTAATATTATTTCCACATTTTGTTCATTCTTTACATAGTGTTTTAACTACTGATTTAATCTGAACACAACTGAATTCCCACGGAGCTACAGACATTCATGCCCCAGTGTTTTTCATTTACAAGTCAATGTCACTCTTATTTTGTCCCTGAATATACATTCTTGCATAGCTGTCAAAACTGAATCTAAATTGTCACTTTACTCTCAAATGCCTTAGGAACTGGTGTCTTTAGCATCCAGTCCTGGGGAAATATTTCCTCCCACACACATCCCTTTAATTTATTAATTTGCTTAAATGTTTCACTTATGTTTCTTCTTGAGCTATCATCAAATGGAAATAATTAATTTAGTAACTTTCCTTATCTTTTTTTAATTCTCCTTTTTTAACTGTTATGCGGGGGAAGATGCCTGCACTCCTCATGTGGATGAATTTTCTATCCCATGCCAAATAATTTGTGACTTTACCACCTTTGATTTTTTTTTTTTTTTGTTTGTTTGTTTTTCCTTTTCAAAATATACTCACTTTCCTATTTTCTGTACTTTTACTCCTATCTAATGCTGTTATCTGGAAGATATTTTTGATTTCCTGAATTAAGCTGTTAGAATAACTTTTTGAAACTTACTATATAACCATAATTTTGGTTTACCATTTAAAAAAATTTGCTTTTTTAGGAAAATGCCTATGACGTTTTGTCTTGATGCTTTGCATGTTGACATATTAAGCAAATCTGACAGACCTGAGTTGCATCCGTTTTTGAGCCAAAAACCAACTTAATTCCAGTAATTATTTAATTACATTCACACATTTTTGGGTTTGTCTAATCCCCCTTTCCAAAACTTAAAATTAGCTAGTCTTTGGCATGACATCTTGGTTAATCTGATGTCTACTGTTGCTTGGTTGTATCAACATTGTATCAATATTTTATCAATACATCAGAAGTTAAAAATATCTCTGTGGAAAAAATGTGACAATTTGGATTTTTATCTCGTGATTTCATTAGATTGACCCTTTCCTCATGTTCGCTGCAGATCTAGACATCTCACAAAAGCAATATGGGCTAGAAAGTATTCTCGTGTTTGTGCCATTTGAATTGCTTGTGTTGGAGTACTTGAAGTATCCATTGTTCTTTTGATTACATTTAGTTGTTTAATTTCTCTCAACAATGAGTGCTTAAACCCCTTTCCATCTTGAATATCTGTAGAGCAGGAGATCAATCTAAAGTTCAGTTTTGGGATATGAAGTCTAATACTCTTTCTGACATGCACTTGGTGTGAGCATACATTTTTCTTTTTAGGGAAAAGTTGTAGGGCTCATCTGCAGTAACTTATAAAAAGAGCCTCTTTTGGTTATCTTTCCTATTGCTCTTGTCTTTTAGGAAAGATTAAAATGTTATTTAGATTTTCCCTGGCTTTCCATCACTTGGAGATAGGAGTCCTCTTGTTCCAGTGTTGGTCATGAATGTTTAAATTAATACTTAGACCTAGATTCCATTTGTCTAATAGCATGAGAGAACTAGGAGACATGCTGTCTACTCATAGGGCTGGACATCTAGTGGCCTATGATCAAGTCTGGTAAGAAAGACTTCTTCGCTCTTGGAGGACTGGGAGGCCAAATTAGCTTTGAAGTGCTTGAATATAACTATCTGAAGTGGGACACAACAAAGACAGCATTGTCTGAGCTATTCTTCACAATTATTGGCACGTGACTACATTTTAATCTTAACCTGCAACAGCCGTTGTTATCTCAATCTGGACCTGAAATTGCCAGCTGTGCCATCCTCTTTGATAATTATGTAACATGGATAAATACCTGTTGGGAGCTAGGGCAAGAGCTCCAAAAAACTTTATAATTGATCCATGAATTAGACATAAACAGTGATCTCTGCAAGCATAACTAGAATATTTAACCCTTCTATCTGGATCATTCATACCTCCTTATGTGATCTCTTGAGAACCCCATATAAAAAGGCTGTATATTACTCCAAGCACATTAAAGTAGAATGGTATAGAAGTTATGATTATTTTGTCATCCTTATTGTACATATTTATGTTTATTGTCTGTGTACAGTTTGTTCTGTGTAGTCTGTTGACTGGACTTATCTAGTAGGAGGTGTCCCTTCCCATGGCAGGGGGGTTGGAACTAGATGATCTTTAAGGTCCCTTCCAACCCTGATAATTCTATGATTCTATGACTTTGTCAAAGGCAATATTGGTCATATGAAGAGGAAGAAAAGGGAACAGCATTTCTTTCGTGTGATGGAAATGATAATATGTACCTAATAAGTTTTCAAAGTGTTGGGGGTTTTTTCAATAAAACACTTTATTTCCTTCCACTGCATGAACTTTTGCCTTGTTTTATTGTTCCAGGAGGAATACAGTGCCCAAATAGTAGTGCACTGCAGGAAACGCGCAGCTGTAATGAACACTCTTGCACTGTGTATCATTGGCAGACTGGCCCATGGGGACAGTGCATAGAGGATACATCTGTCTCTGCTTTCAACTCCTCTGCCAGCTGGAATGGGGAGGCCACCTGTTCTGTGGGGATGCAAACAAGAAAGGTCATCTGTGTGAGAGTCAACGTGGGACAAGTAGGCCCAAAAAAGTAAATATCTTTAAATTAAATGTCTTCATGCTGTAATTATCTTTATATCTTGCTGATTTATATTTATAACACCAATGACTACATGCAAAGACAAAAAGAACCCCTTCTTTGTGTTACCATGAGGGAAGAATTCATCTTTTAGAAGTACAAAACTGAAGCTACAGGAGGATTATATAATACCTTCCTTGCTATTGAATTTTAGGTGTGATATTTACAGTGGTGATTCTGCTGACAGCTGACTACTAAATTCAGTAAGCTTCTTGCCATCATCAGGTTGAGTCAAGATAGAAGTCTTGGAGTATGTGTGTGGTGTGCAGTGCAGCATCATTTCCAAAATCCTTGTGGTACCTCCAAGCAAGCAGTGCACTATGTGCAGTTTCATGCAAAAATAGTGATTTGGATCTAAATGCAGTACAGAACATGTAAGTGCATCTTCTCAGAAACAGATCATAGAGGTGAAGCATAGTGCAGCTTTGACAGGACGTTACTTTGAGACATTAGTTTGACAACCTTTGTGAGGTTTTTTTTCCCCATATACATGTTTTCTTAAGAGATCCTTTGGCCCAGGGATTTAATTTTACAGTTCAATATATGACCAGGGTTAAATGTAGATTAGCTGCTAGTAAAATGCATTTGATAATATCTTCAAATGGTCATAATATCTTCTTTGTCACTCTGGAGATATCTCCCACTCAGGACAGATTCAAAGCTGGAAGACATGATAGCAGAGGTCATTTAGAAAATTCATAAGGTAGCTATCAATGCACTCAATATTTGTATGGTTCCACGATTTGTTACTTTATTCAGCAGTAGACTTATTCTTAATTTACTTTAAATGGAAATATGGGGAACAATATCAGCACATTCAGTAATTTAAATTGTTGTCTATCTGCATTAAGTTGCAGTTCTATTAGTCATGATACCGTTATATCTTTTACTTGATACTCATTTTACATTAAAAAAAATACCTTTAATGATTTATCTTCCTTTTTAAATCTGCTGTTAACGTCTCTACCTCTAATTTGATCTTAAATTTTTGGAAGAAGATCTGTTTCATTGCATCATAAATTAATCCTGTGACATGAGAAAAAAAGCCTTGGTTGATCCTTCAAATTGTCACATTAAAATCACTGAATCATTTTTAAAGACCCAGACATTTTACATGAAAATGTAAATAGGAACCTTGTTTTAAAATCCCCTTAATAAAATGGATGACTGTGGTACAATACAATCAATGTTATTTGCCTTATCTACCTCACAAGTTCCAGACTTCAACTTGTATCTTTTCTGTTTAATTTGACCTTGAGTAAGGACTGCAAAAAAAAATCAATACTACACTTTAAGCCACATATACTAAATACAAACAATATAAAAGATAGAAATGGTGTTCTAATTGTACTAATTGTCTTGCCCAAGTATCTGAGGAGGAATTGTTTGTTCAGTGCTCCTGAAAGATTAAGTTCTTGGTGAAACAGTGAATGTGTATTACTCGGACTTTTTTCTATGCTTATACTTTATGTTGTTCTTTAAGGGAAAAGCCATTAGTAAGCTACTGTTCAATACTTTTCAGAATAATTTTTCACTTTAATCTTAGAGAAAATTTCTGAAAACATAGTCAGTGTATGTGATTGGTGGCAGTGTTTTTTTAAATTGTACCTGGCCATTTATAATACACCCACACATATATAATATGATTTTATGAATCACATAGAAAAAAAGCACAATTTGACTTAAAAATGTAGACAGAGCTTACAGAGAGGTGGTGGAGATTTATGTTACTATAGCCATAATATTTTATGATCTTTCATGTTGGTATTTTAGGGGAGAGAAGAGAAAGGATGCAGGTGTCATTTTTAGAGGGCACCAAATTGTTGGTAGTAGTTCTCAGTAATGGATCATACTTTGAGAATTTTATGTGAATTGACAGGAAGATGCAGAGGTAACTGGAAATCATGAACTAGGAAGTGTTATTGCTAAAGACTATGTTCCTGTAGAGTTGCAGCTCAACTTTTCTTCTTTTCTCCTACTTCTCCTCCAACACTGCACAGACATAGTTGTTCACTGACCATGGAGACTCCATTTTCTCAGTAGTTCATCATTAGACTTTCCTGTGCTGCCTTCAGCCTGGCAAGAAAAAGCCTCACACCTGCCAAGCTTCACCAGATGATCCAATCCAAATATGAAAGTGGTCTTTCATTTCTCTTGTCCCAGATGCCCGGCACCCACAAGAGGAAAAGCTACTCATAGTAATATTTTCCTGTAGTGGCCAAAAGTTCCAAAATATGAAATTGATTTTTGATTGATTGAATTTTTTTCTTCCCTCTGACAGTCCCCAGTATGTACACTTTTAGGGAAATAGTAATTTTGAGACTATTTTAAAGAATTGCAGTATTTGTGCAAGAGTTATTGCATCATTCTCAAAACAAGTATTGAGGCATAGAGAGTTGTTTGTCCTTGCTGGAAAAATAGGAACACATAATGGGGAAAATGACCTGGGTTAATGAGTCCCATATGTGGCAGTCCAGTAATCCTTTTTATATTCTGATCAAGCCTCTTCCTAAAACAAGAGAGGTTTTCTGTCCCTTCTGACAGTCTTTTCACATTGATCAGGCAGTTTCAAACCCTTTTCTGATTTCTGTCATAATCATGGCCAGCTTGTTAATACCTGTTTGTTCCTGGGTTAACAGTATTATTTAGATTAAATATGCTTCCTTCCAGAGTTTGTGCTTCTGGTAAATTTATGAAGAGCTAAAAATGTATTTTGCTAAGCCAAACTAGATGGCTTTTCTTCATAATCATTTGGTAGCTTGAAATTAAGACTCAGAAGGCAGAGTATGGAATGAAGAGTGAGGAATGATGTTTTTTTCAAATTAAATCCCCAGGTGCAGAATGCACTGGTTTTGGCTTTCTTTCACCAGATAGGTTTAATATTTAAATGCTAATGTTTTTATTTCTGTGCTCCATCCTGGTGAATTCTGAGCATTTAGCACTCCCCTCGTGTGCCTGCAGGCATTCAGTACCTCTCCCGACTCAATATTTCACTGCAGAATGATTGATAATGCTTCTTTTTTTTTTTTTTTTTTTTTTTTT